>JAJJMC010024318.1:274614-360337 GCA_023531435.1 Papaver californicum
GGGGCGAACGGTCGAATACACGCCTATTTTTTTTTTAATATGTACTACATCTTTCACCTGCATTATGTGGAGACAGTTAAAGATTCTTAGGAGGGTTCAGTGAATGCTTGTCAATTCTGTCCAGACGTACAGCTGATTGGGTTGGGTACACCAGAAAGGGAGATACTGAAAATTTTGTGTCTTATTGGTTGTGCAGTGAATGCGAACACGTGTTTGATGACGAGAGTCCAACAGATGTCGCTGAATTACCATTTCCAGGTGGAACAAGAAGTTGGTTCTTCAGCCTATGCTTTCTTTGGTTTCAATGGTACTGCTGGGGTTTGGAGAATCCTTGCGCTTAAAGAAGCCGGGGGATGGAAAGACCGCACAACCGTTGAGGACATGGATCTATCTGTTCGTGCTAGTCTCAGGGGCTGGAAGTTCGTCTATGTTGGTGCAATTGTGGTATAACATATGCATTCTCTCCTTCTGTATTCAATGTTTTTGAAGTTGTAATTTATTAATTTACACTGTATATGAAATGCGAAAGGTAAAAAGCGAATTACCGAGTACTTTCAAAGCCTTTCGTTACCAACAACACAGATGGTCTTGTGGACCTGCAAATCTTTTCAGGAAAATGGTCATGGAGATCATTAAGAGCCAAGTAAATTTTTATACGTAATTTTTTCATGGCTATGTTTTTCTTTAGTTCATGTAAGAAATGAAGAACCGGGATGGTAATTATAGTTTTACTGTGTGCACCTGCAGAGGGTAAGCCTTTGGAAGAAAGTTCATGTGATATATAGCTTTTTCTTTGTCAGAAAGATCATAGCTCATACCGGGACATTCTTGTTTTACTGCGTTGTTATTCCGACATGTGTTTTCTTTCCGGAAATCGTGATACCGAAATGGGCTTTACTTTATATTCCAGCAATCATAACTATTCTCAATGCAATTGAAACACCAAGGTAATTTCCCATCCCATACAATTGCAGATTTCCTTAAACATCATTGAAATATTAACAAAGTGAATATTGCTGCAGGTCAATGCACCTAGTTGTTTTTTGGGTTCTCTTCGAAAATGTCATGTCTATGCATCGAACCAAAGGTACACTTATAGGCTTATTCGAGGCAGGTGGAAGAGTAAATGAATGGGTTGTTACTGAAAAAAGAGGAGATGCACTACTCAAATCCAAAGAGAACAATAGTCCTGCAATAAAATCATCAAAGAAATCAAGATATTCAGACTTTAGAGAAAGGTAATAAGAACATGCAGTATTTCCTTCCATAAAGCCAAATTATAATGGCGCATATGAATTTTTTGAGGAAATTGCGCGTTGTTTACTTTGGTTGGTTCATAAACAGACTTAACTTGTTGGAGCTCGGCATGGGAACATACATTCTACTGTGTGCATGCTATGATGTTGTCTTCGGGAAGTACTGGCTCTTCGTATACTTGTTTGGCCAAACAATAGCCTTTTATGTTACTGGATTTGGTTATGTCGGCACCTTGAGTACTCACTCTTAAGCTTGCAGGTGATTGCTAGCTGCTGGTAGTCGAGAAATTATAACCATTAATGTACCAATGAACTAATTATTCTGATTGATGATAACCCACCCCGCACACCGAAAACTGCGACATTTTCAGAGCTAATCCATAGTGAAGATCCATTTGATGATATCCATTCAGAAACATTTCAAGGATCAATCGTGTTGATAACTAACTGTAAGTAATAATGTGAGAATGTGTATATTCTTACTTCTGCTATGCTTTTGTATATAAACTTTCAGTGCTTTGATTGCCAATTTTGTTTTTATTTTACTGTGCGTATGATCTTAAAGAAACATGTCACGAATAGTCTCATATTGTACGGGTGGTAAGTAGTCTAAGAGTTATCTCGTTATCGTATATCAGTGTTCCGTCAATCTTGCAGAACACCATGTAAGGAGTTGAGGCCAGTTGGTGGAACAAACCCACTATAAGAGTCTACCAATTTGCACTTCACCTAGCCAATGCTGGGCATTAAAAGGCAAAATAATAGAGAAACAAGAACCTGCAATCAAATGACTGATCAACTCCCTTCCCTTCCATAGGTTTCGCCCTAAGAATCGATTTCCCTGGTGCTCTGTCAGTTACTTATGCATACCCAAACTCCATTTTTCCCGATTTCTTAATTTCTTCTTTGCTGTATTTTCAAAATGTGTAAAAGAATATTTTAGGCCCAAGCAAATAACTTAAAAACAAGAAACAATTTTACGAAAATGTACGATCCCTGTGACTGTCTATCAATGGTCCCAATTCCTAGAGCATGGGGTCAAGTCAATTATGTCTATGAGTACGGCACAAGCTCTAAATTCTTTTATTGATAAAAAAAACTAAATAACCTAAAACTTGTTGACATAATTGGTTGTCTCATTCGTTTTTCTCCAAGGACATGGACCATCTAATATTGCATAATTCAGTTCCTTTTCCCATTACTTTTTGTGATAATGTCCCGTTAAGATGGTACATACCTATTGTCGTGCTTGATAGCTCATCCCTTCTCTGGATTATGACATCAGAGGCTATGAACATCCATCTATCAATCTGCATTATTACTATCAGTGCTAGTTTTTATTCTTTCTTGTTCAGTACCAAATGGAAAACAAACAACATTAATAATTATCGACTGATATGACCTATAATTGTTTCAAACATGGACCACTTACATTGAATTGTGTGTGGGTTCACAAAATTTCAAAGAAGAATCCAAGTGGTTTTCTTTATCTTTCACCCTCAAAATGTGCAACACATGTGTATGAGTTTGGCTAGTCATCGATCCATCAGCATCAACTGTGAAAACTCAGTAAATTTGTTTAAAAATAGTGAGACATTTTTAACTTTCTTTTGCTAAAAGTGAAAACATTACACATCAAAGTTTATGTATGCATTTGGTTTTAACTCACCGAACCAAGTGTTTCACATGACTGTCAAAGACATTTTTGTTTGACTTTTTTTTATTTCTCTCTACGAAATATGTACTTCCTTCCTTTGTTTTAAAAAAATTGAGCTATTTTAAATTTGTACTGACATTGTTTTAAAAAAAAGATATTTTTAGATATCTTTTTGCTATTATATCGCAAGTGTTAAAATATAAATATTTTTACTTAACCTAGCGAAGATCAATTTTTTACTGTTTAATCATTCATCTATTTTCATTGTTCTTACCGATGTATATGTTTTTAAATCATACAAAAATTAGCTTGGGAAAACTAGAAATTGATAAGCGGCGGAGATTTATTATTTTACTGCATTTATAACAGATGATAAAGGGTGAAAGTAAAGGTAAAAAAGGCAAAATTAATCGATTACTTAATTAAAATTTAATTGAGGAAAAACTAATTAAAGTTAGCTTGGTTAAATAAAAATAATTTACGGTCAACCTGTGCAGCACGAATACGTCTATAATTGTCACGCATCGGATATTTAAATACACACGTCTCAATGTTAGACACATCAGTAATGTCACTCATATATGTCACATACTATTTTAATATGAATGAAATCAATTAATAATGTCTGTATCTTTTGTATATATATTATTTCATTGGTATATATACTTGTTCATTCACAAACTTATCATTTATCGATAATTTATTAGCATTATTGAAAAAATTATATTCGTAATATAGACATTTTGGTAGAAAATACCACTAACTCATAACGTATTTGCATCCTAATTTTTTGAGAAGTAATTTGTAACTGCGATCCGCAACGCGTCATGCCCATATCACCGTGTCCGTATCAGTGCTACCCATCGGTCAACTGCGGTCCATATATCAAGCCATAAAATTTGAGCAACTGGGTACCAAAGTCCTGGTTAAAATTTTATGTACCAAAATATAAATAACCCTATTAACGAATGTTAGTTACAGTGATAAAATTTTGTTGTTGCCAATTCCCACACCTGAAAAGAATCATGGAATATTACTACCTTCATAAAGCCAGAGACATGGAAGTAGTAATCATGCAATGAATTCCTCCACATGCTCCTCATGTGGTGATACTCAGAATCTCGTAATAACAGTGTCTTTTCATCTCCTTTTCATTTTTGGTTATTCATACATCAATTTTCTTGAGAACAATTTTGTCTGTAAAAATTATACAGCTAATATAGATGATTGATGTAGCTTCTAATGCTGTATATAAACCACAGAGGAGAATTCTCTGGTTTTCAGTTTACCCACGTACAAAACTATTAGTCAGATCATGAATTCTTCTTGTTTTTGTCAGTAACATGCACTTACGGAAAACCTATCATTACTTTTCAACAGCAAAAACAAAAAATATACTTGTAGTTTGCATGCATATGTAAGCAACTTGTATACAATCGAAGAATTTTTGTCTTAGCTTAATGCTGTCGCATTTTGAACAACCATATTCGATCTCGTCAACGACTATTGAAGTAACCGCTGCAAAAGATCGAATGAAGATATTCACACATTTCCAATCTTATCATTTCGTGTGTAGAGGTGGAGAGATTATACATAAGATTAGGGATGGACTAGGCTATATTATATACTTGGCATTGGACAATACTGTCTAGACTTTTTTACACTGTAAAAATGCGGATAATTATATTATTAGTGGATTTGGATACAAAAAATTAAAATGGGATGTATGGGGTTAGGCGATCCACTTAAATTGTAATTTCCTTGGTTGTTGATTATCCAAATTTTCTTTGTTTCTTATTTCATTTGGGATGTATAACTGCACCAAATCTCTCATTTCGAATCCTCTAAGATTTACTGAAAAATTTATCAAGGGATTGAGGAACCACAACCTTAAAATCCCTTATATAAGCATGTGAACTAGAAGAAAGCCTACAAGTTGCCAAATTATATATGAGAATTTTCATGAAATTTATACAAATAAGAGGATTTTTTCTTGAGCTATCAAACGTGATAGGAACTTACTTGATTCCTCAGAATCATAATTTCTCGGAATCATAATTTCTACATCAAAATACACCGTGTTATTAATACCTAAAAAATTGTGCTGAAATCATGAACCGGCTACAGTCTAGTTTAGGTCCTTCCCCTCAGTATATGCAATAATATAGATGCACCAACCAAACATTACTAAATGCAATAATGTAGGATATAGAATACAAACAAATAATATAGGGGTTCACAATGATGAATAATCCAATCAAACGTTGCTACATATTAATGTGAGTAAAATGTCGAATGATATGTGTCGGTATGGTTTTTCGTATAGGATTCATCATTGATTGAATTTGAGCTGGATGTTCATATACTATTGATGATAAACACCCATTAATTTATCAGAACTAAAACAAAATTGTATTGTACTAGCTAGGTACTGAATGATGGACCAACATAATCAATATATAGAGACTTCTTTGGAGTGGGTGGGCGCAAGACATGATGAACTAAATTCATTAGTACTATTACTTCTTCTTGATAGTTTCTTTCGGCAATGTTACTCTCTAGTACAAAGTGCTTGAGTTTTAGCTCTCCTATGTACGTTAACCATTTAAGTAACGAAAATATCTACGAAGTATTGGCAGCTAGTAAGCACTATCTATGTACGTTAACCATTTAAAAAACGAAAATATCTACGAAGTATTGGCAGCTAGTAAGCACTATCTGTGCAGCTAAAACTCATGTGTTTTTTACTTTCACGTGTTTGAGATGTCACAATGTTTGAGCAAGTTTAGAAGTGTTTTATAGTAAAAATTTTAAAAAATAATTTTTAGGAGCCGATCGACAAGTAGAGACCGACTAGGTGCCCTTTTTACTTATCAGGGATGGAGCTGTTAGTGGTGTGGGACCCATCTAAATTTTCGGTAAAAAACTAAAAATCAATTTGGAATTAGAGCAACTCTAGTGAAATGGGTATGTTGGTTAGTTTGCGAATTATACCTCCATTGTAGAATGGACAAACCAAAAACATGGGTTGACAAATCCGAGGGTTTACCCTTTCGCGGCTCAGATTAAGTCGATCGACTCAAGTTAAACCAAAAAAAAATTGTTTTATATCTATAATAGTTAGTTATAATGATCATTTTACTATATTATATATATAATGATCCCATTTATCAGATTTATAAGATTAATTAAATAAAATAGACCTCATTTAACTACAAAATATTATAAGTTTATATAAAAAACAGATCCCACTAATTACATTTGCTAAATTATACATATAGGAGTAGTTTTACATCCACAGAGAATAAACTCAGAGGTTTCCTTCGGTTAAACACAATGAAGAGCTCAAAACAACAGTATTATTAAGCATACAATAAATACACAGACTTGTGTGGGGTAGGTAAATGGGCAAAGACCTAATGACCGTGCCTCATTACTGGTTCTTCTTCTTGATAGGTTTCCTTCGGTACTATCATTCTCTGCACAAAGACACTACGTGAAGTCTCAGCTGAACAACAGACACTTTGACACTAAGTTGAATGCACGGCGAAGTAACTAGGACTCTTGTACAAATTGCCCGAGTAGTAGCTCTACTACGTACGCTTCCCACTAATGTAATGAAATTTGCTGGAGTATTAGCTCTACCATGTACGCTTCCCATTGATGAAAATATAGTCACGAAAACCAGCTTACTATGTTAGAATTGTCCAAGGCTTAATCACAGGATCTTTAGTTTCCCATACAACGTGAAATTATTCTCAACACACCCCTTCACGTATAATCTTGTTGGGTTTAACATGTGAACATTATCGGGTGATATAGAGTAGGTGTTGTCATATATGACTTATCACAATCATTAATTGTCTGCTATGATACCATATTAAAATTCGTGGCCCCTAGCTAATCTCGAAAACTAGTCTACAAAATTACAATTGTCCAAGATTTATAAACTGCACGGTCTTTAGTTTCCCCTTATAAATTGGGACAATTCTCAACAAAATGTCTACCAAGTTATGGTAATAAGCAACAGTTAAGCACTATCTGTACAGTATACAACTAACTCAAATATGATTTACTTTCTCTAAGTGAACTCAATTTTAGTGAGCTTTTTTTCGTCTTTTTTTTTGATATGTCATAATGTTTTGTCTAAGATAAGGGTGGTAGTGACTGCTTTTCGGAGATTAAGTTTAGGCTTTAAGGGGACCCTAAAAAGCACTACAGCAGAGGAAAAGAGAAAAAACAGTCATTACATGATCTTGAGTACTACATTTTTTCCTTTTTTATCTTCATAAATCTTTTTATTAAGGTTTGTACAAAATAATGATTTTTAGGATAATCTCGTCAAGGGGCTCCATACAATGATGCCACAAGGTAGTTAAGGATTCCGGTGTTCAACGTATAATTCCGGCAATAATACGCCTTCCCTAATTTTGCGAAGGAATATTGTGCACACTGCAGAATTGTCCTATGATCTCTAGTTAAGAATTTAATACTTTGTAGAAAAATTCTTAATAATTTTTATGTTTTATGTCAAACATTATGTTCGAAATTTAAAATACTGGTAAAATTTTTAAAGAGATAAAAAAACTCTACTACTTCATTAAAAAATGAATTCTAATCCAGATTATTTTTAGTATCTACAGCTTGTTTTGTCCCATAAAAAAGAATACTTTAATTTTTCAGAAGATAAAAATTACCCTCTCAATTTCTTTAAAGTGTGCAAATTATGTTTTTCCGGACCTTTCGCAACATATACTACTGTGGGTGTGTTTGTAAGCTGTAACAATAAAGAATTACTTGATTGACAAAATCCATTCTAACGAAAAATTTAGATCTTTTATCATAAAAGTATTTGTCCACTGTATAATAATGCTTACTATTGCAACATGTGTTTTTCGCTTGCATTAGAGTGCGCATGAAAGTGATTAGACTGAAGTGGTAGGTTTCTTCAGTTGTTGAACGTTTGTTGAACAATTCTCAATTTCTCCCTACCATATATATAAAAGAAGAGTGAAGTAAGCTAGCTAGTATATACAATAGTGCAAACATGCAAAAGCAAAACAATACTGCAGACATGCCAAAACCTTTAAGGCAGGCATAAGAATATTTTATTTTCCCCAATTTGTACTTGTCTTCAACCAGAGAAGTGCATAGACAGTAGTGCTGAGAGTGAAGAAGAGAGAATATGGATTTGGTTACGTTGATTCCAGAGACACTAGTTGGATTGACGAAAGACGGTGTAACTCAAGAGCTTGGAATAATATGGCGCCAATTCAGAGAATTCATACTAATTCCCATTTTGAATGTTGCAGTTTTTGCTTGTTTAACAATGTCAGTTATGCTGTTCATCGAGCGGCTTTACATGGGTGTAGTGATACTCATCGTAAAACTCTCTGGTCGAAAACCAGAGAAGCATTACAAATGGGAAGAGATGAAAGACGACGTCGAGTTGGGTAACTCAAATTACCCTATGGTTCTTGTTCAGATTCCAATGTACAATGAGAAAGAGGTGATCAAATTCATCCCTGTTTCTTTGCATCCTACATTTCTGTTAGTCCTACGGCTACGTACGCACAACGTAAGCCTGGGTAAACATGATCCCTGCTACAAATAAAACGTTTTTATTAAAATTATGTAAAAAGTTGAATTATTCCCTATACCCATTATGATTCCAGCACTATACTTTATGGGTTTGGTGACAAAACGATGTAATTATAACTTTAACTTTTTTTCATGGTGGATCTCTTCTGATACAGGTCTATCAGCTTTCCATCGGTGCAGCATGTGCTCTTTCATGGCCCTCTGATCGAATAATCATTCAAGTTCTCGATGATTCTACTGATCCTGTCATCAAGGTCATCACCGATCATTTCTTAATTTGGCACTAAAATCCTAGAGAAATTAAACTTTTTTACATACACTGAGATGGGGTCTAATGCATGCTTACAAAGTTACTTAATTGGGTATCATGAGTCACAACTTGGTCCTACGACCACAGAACTCGATCCACAAATAAGCACTATTTTTAGACTCCAGATAACACTATATGTGTGTGTCAAAAAAAAGTAATCTAATATACTCAATATGTTCTTGTTGGTTTAAATTGTGCGCATGCACGAACAGTCTTTTCTATTAATCTAAAATATATGTGATCTACTGGCTGTTTAGAGTTTGTGATGCCGGAGTTATTTTGAATTACAGGACTTGGTGGAAATTGAATGTCAAATGTGGGCAAGTAAAGGAATAAACATCAAATACGAAATTAGAAGCAATCGAAACGGATATAAAGCTGGAGCTCTGAAAGAAGGATTGAAACATAGTTATGTTGACATGTGCGACTTCGTTACCATTTTCGACGCTGATTTCCAACCTGATCCTGACTTTCTCTACAGAAGCATTCCATACTTTGTTCATAACCCTGAAGTTGGACTCGTCCAAGCTCGTTGGAAGTTTGGTAATAATATTAGCTAGTAGCTTAATGATGAAGTTTAACAAATATGAATTATTATGTCATTAATTAAATTAGTAATATCAAACAAAGCAAACCTTCTTTTTTTGCTACCAACTTTAGCATTGTTAGTTGTAGACTAGACAGTGTCAGTTTTAACAGTATGTGCTATCCCTTTCACCTGCATTATAAATAAGCACTAAAAGCGCAGCTAGATTCCATCACAAATCACTGAGAGTTATACCAATTATGTGGATACAGTGAAAGATACTTTAGAAGATTCCATAAAAATCTGTCGGATAATTTACTGTCTGGGGGTAAAATAGTACAGTGGTAAAAACTATGGGGTGATGATACCAATGACTACCTCAGGTTGAAACAAAATTCTTTATCGATGGAAAAAAGAAACTGTTAAGTTGGCTTTCACTTTTTGTTTTTTCTACTCGGGTGGATATCGTGCAGTGAATATTTTGTTTACTTGGGTGTTAGTATTGTGCAGTGAACGCAAACGAGTGTTTGATGACGAGAGTGCAGGAGATGTCACTGAATTACCATTTCAGGGTTGAACAAGAAGTTGGTTCTTCCACCTACGCTTTCTTTGGTTTCAATGGTACTGCTGGTGTTTGGAGAATCGCCGCTATCAGAGAAGCTGGAGGATGGAAAGATCGCACAACTGTTGAGGACATGGATCTGGCTGTTCGTGCTAGTCTCAAGGGTTGGAAATTCGTCTACGTCGGCACTATCAAGGTATATATCATATTTATCCCTTGTGATATAACTGATGGTTAATAACTTTTAACCTCACGTGGATACATATCACTTTCAGATGTAGGGACTGTTGCTTTGTAGCGGCCCCTAGTTAGATCATTAAATAAAAACACTCTTAAAGCACAGATTCTCTGAGTCTTCACTTTTGCCGAACGGTTTTGTACTTATGTAGTTAATTATTAAAATATTTTTTTAATAGACTGGTAAAATACTTGAGTGGTAATATAATTATGATCAGGAGATTTCAATTCATCACTAATATAATTTTGTTCATAGACACAGTAAAATTAAATTACAAGTAACTTTAACTAATTAACTCTATAATTTGACATGTGAAGGTGAAAAGTGAGTTGCCAAGTACTTTCAAGGCCTTTAGGTATCAGCAACATAGATGGTCTTGTGGACCTGCAAATTTATTTAGAAAAATGGTTATGGAAATCATAAAAAACCAGGTAAATTTTATTTTCTGTAAACTATTTCTTCACAATGAAAAAGGAAAATCAATTTTAACTCTGGTAATTCTATGAATTTGTTATACAGAGGGTTGACTTGTGGAAGAAAGTTCATGTAATATACAGCTTTTTCCTTGTAAGAAAAATCGTAGCTCATATCGTGACCTTCTCTTTTTACTGCGTGGTAATTCCGACGTGCGTATTTTTCCCGGAAGTTGTGGTTCCAATGTGGGGTGTTTTTTATGTTCCAACAATTATAACTATTCTCAATGCAATTGAAACACCACGGTAATTTTTCAGTCCCTCAAATTTACCATTATCACTCTAATTTACTTAAGCTTCATTTAATCAGTGCCACATTGATTCATTGCAGGTCAATTCACTTAGTGATTTTTTGGGTTCTCTTTGAAAATGTCATGTCTCTGCATCGATCAAAAGGCACTTTAATCGGCATACTTGAAGCCGGTGGAAGAGTAAACGAATGGGTTGTCACAGAGAAGTTAGGAGATGCTCTACTAAAACCCAAAGATTTCAATAAACCAGACATTAAATCGTCAAAGAAATCAAGATTTTCAACATTCAGAGAAAGGTACGAACAGACTACATTTGTTAGAAATGGGTGCATTTCCTATAGAAAATGTTTCATGTATCTGATTTTGATTTGTTTGTCATGAACAGACTACATTTGTTAGAGCTGGGCATGGGAACATACATCTTAGTGTGTGCGTGTTATGACGCTATGTTTGGGAAGTACTGGTATTTTGTTTACTTGTTTGGCCAAACGGTTGCGTTTTACGTCATGGGGCTTGGTTACGTCGGCACCTTGATTCCTCCATCTTAAGCTGCAAATGAATGTCAGACAGTGGAAGTAGTACTGAAATCAAACAATCGTACTTGATCATTCCACACATATCCACTCTTGTATAAAAAGTAAATGTCATTGTTGTAGGCGGAACATAGTCCAAGTGCATGTGTACAAGGCAATTTTTCGCGACTCTATTATTGGCCTGTTAGCCAGTTATTACGTTTTATTCGTCCATTTCTTATTGAGGGTGTGATCCTTGCTCCATGTACTTGTCGTTAAACTATAGTTCCAAAATCGAATAAGAATACATCATTGATTCCAGTAAGTCTTGTCTTTATAGGCGGTCGCCTAGAGCCCAAATTTTTGGAGGCTTCACAATTTTGTTTTAACTCAAATTTTTTTCAGTCAAAACGGTGAGACTTGGGTTGATGAGACTTACATGGTCCCAATTCCATGGAACATGGTCCATCCATTCCCAATTATACTACTGGTAAAACCTTTTTATTTTTCTTTTGCGAGAACGTGTAAAGAGTTTTTATCACATTTTTTTAATTTTTAAAATTTTGCATACGCCAATCAACGTTTTAAACCACCAACGTATTATTTAAGTCCTCTCTCGCCTTAATTTTTTCCACCCTACGGTCAGGTTGTGACTATGGAAAACACTAAAGGTCTCCCAAATTTGATTTCCAAATGTAGACTAAGGTTTTATTTCTAGTATTTCTTTTATCATAGAACCCATATATTCACACGAAAGAACACCCCCTTAAATTCTAAAGAGGTGGAAGACACTACGTCATCATCTATCGATGTGAGATTATTTTTGGGAGACCTCTAGTGGTTTCGTGCTACTATTTGGATATGTTATGCACAAAACCTGAAAGTAAAGTTTCAATCATTTTGATTGGTATATGGAAAATGTTTGGATCGTCTCTCCCTTTTTAATTTTTTTTGTCTCTTTGTCCTCGGTGATAATATAGGGGGCAAATGCTCGCGGGTCCGTCCAAGACTTAAAGTGGAAACGGGCAACAAAATTTTTGTGTAAAGGCAAATAAGAAACACGTTTATTTTTTTTTTCTCCGATAAAATTGTATAAATTTAGGCTTTGGAACCGCCTAAAAGATGAAATTAGATTTTCAAATAACTAGTTGCCGAATATGGGCACTTACTTAGCTTCTCTCCTGCATAGAGTATCGTAACGGATAATATGTTTGGAAGATCTGAATTGTTTCACTTTCTTTCTTAATTAATATTATGAAGACTAAGATTTTACGTCATATTCTTGTCTGATTTTTCTTATCCATGATAAGTAAAATCTCTTAATGAGCTCTACAAAATAAAAATCCAATTTCTTGGTGACGAGGTAAATATTGGATTGTAGTGCAAAAATTAGCTCATCTTGTGATCCAGGTTAGAAGATAAATTCAAAGCCAACCTTGAGGCAAGTTATTTAAGGTAGCAATATCCCGATGCACCAAAGGCCAACTTTGCAAAAAGGACTTTGTAATAAAAAATATTTTTATTCTGGATTTTTTTTAGAATAAATCTGTGGATACAGAAACAACAATTTAATATTTGATAAATGTTAGGTCCCAGGGCAAAGTTTTAACCATGAGATAGATTTTGGAATTATGTTAGAACCCTTAGTTTCAAATTTGCTTTGGATATTTGAGGGCTTCGACTCATAGGTTCTCAACAAGATTACCCCAAACATCATCATAAGATAGGAATGTGTTCATTTTTGGTAAACATAAATCTTTGTAAGGTGAATATATCTCTAAATATTAACTAAATAATAGCGTATAAAATGTGATATCTAAATAGCCTTCCCTAAAAGAGGAAAGGGGCTCACAAAATTCCCTGTGTGAGAAAAACAATATGAGTGGACTCAACCTCTAGCTAAATATCTTACCACTGTATAATTCTAGTGAAATGTTGTAGCTAAAGCTAAATGTAGTTTGTTGGCCTTCATGCTCTTGTGAAGGTTAAAGAGAAGATGAAAAAAAAACTCTATGTTATGGGCAACCCAAGCTTGAAAGGGCATAATCATAGTACAAGTACTTAACTACTTTTTAAGTAAACTAATTTTATGCTCAAGTCTAGCATCCATGGCATTGGCCATTGGGGGCAGCCACTGTTCCCTTAGCTGCTCGAATAAAATTATGGGAGTATCTTTTTCTTTTCCTTTCCCTCATGGTATTTGAGAAAGAGCTGCTTTATCTATTAAAAGTAAGTATTTGAAAGTTCTTCTGATAAAATTTAGAGATAAACATCAACGTCTTTCTTTTCTATTACAACTGATAGGGTGATCTTCACGATGCTCGGAGGGCTTCTTTTTTTTCTCATTTTCCGGAATTTTTTTTTTTTTTATAAAGAGTAAAGGGAAGACAAATAAATTTATAAATTTCCTTGAAAATGCAATGCAGACACATCATTTTCTGACCGTTACATGTAGGGATGCACATCGGGTTGAGTGGGTCGGGTTTGGCCCCACTCATACCCGACCCACTAATTGACGGGTGATTGAAGATTCACCCGCACCCAACCCAACCGGGTCGGGTCTGACCCGTCATTTCAACGGGTGGTGTGTGGGTCATCCTCACAGATTCAATGCAAAAAGAATTTCATGAGTTGACTGTTTTTTGGATCCTCACGTGCGCTACCTGATAAACTATTTTAACCAACATTCTATTCATCTTAAAATCTAAGTCCCAACATTCAAAATTATACAACAAAATTAAAGTTTTAATATTCTTAGATTGCAACCGAAATCGAAATCATCTAAGTTCAAGAACTGCAATTCTACGATATTTTCCAACTAGCAACAAGGTCATCTTAGTAGCAGCGCCAGCCAGGTCACCAAATAGGAATCAATCATCATCTATGATGATGGAAGAAGCAGCAAGGTTACCAAATAGCTCTACAACAAAAGAAGTGAACAATTAAAATGAAAAAAAATTAAAAAAACCAATAGTAATAATAGTATAAGAAGTTAAAAACCATGAAGTATAAATTAAGAACATCAACCTCCTCCTCCTCGACTCCAAGGCTAGAAGAATATTTTTCAATTGGTGTACATAACCAATTTTGCAATAAAATTAATGCCTCAAGTGTTCTAGGCTCTAAGGAACTTCGAGAAGAATCAATTGGTGTACCTAATCCAAGGGCCAGTAAATAAGGGATTTTCTAGTGGGTTGGACGGGTGGGTCGGCTGAGAGAAGGTGTCACCCGCACCGGACCGGCCAGAAGGCGGGTAAAGAAAATTGTCACCCGCACCCGACCCGTTTCTCGACAGGTCGAATGCGAATCGGCTGGCGGGTGCGGGTCGGGTATGTGCAACCCTAGTTACATGTATCCAGTTATGGTTCCTCCTCTCAACCACATTATGAAAAGAAAACATATTAACTGATGTAGGTACGAGTATGAGTAGAAAACATATTAACTGATGTAGG
Source organism: Papaver californicum (assembly GCA_023531435.1). Lineage (NCBI taxonomy): Eukaryota > Viridiplantae > Streptophyta > Magnoliopsida > Ranunculales > Papaveraceae > Papaver > Papaver californicum. Next base: position 289,453 of record JAJJMC010024318.1, read on the forward strand.
TACGAGTACGAATATTGAGCAATGAGCATTGGATCCATGTTGTGCTTCCGCAGTTTTATTCCTACGTTTGGTTGGGAAAAATCTCAATATTTCATTCGACACATCTAAAGACTTACAGGTCTACACAAGTAAAACTAAAACTCTCATGTTGAATGGTGAGGAAACCCTCGCTTCCTATTGGCCGAAATAAAGCTTTTGTGGCTTTTGTGAAATGAGAGTTTTGGTGAGGACACTTGGCAACGTACAATTTCTTTTAAAAAATAAGGGAAAAAAACAATAATAAGGGAAACCCTATCTTACCGTGTTTTAAACTCTAAGGAATAGAAATCAAAACGAAATTTAATTTTGAATTCGTTAGTACTAAACCTATCATATTCAGAAACCGTGACTATGTCAGGAAACCAAAAAAAAAGTGTAAACCTAACCGTTTCATCATGAATAGTTAAATCAAAAATTGAAGGTAACTGTGATGAAAAGTTAAATATGCCCGGTGCGTAGCACGAGCGAAAATCTAGTCATAATGAATTCGTAGATAAATTCGATTCTCAATTTCCCTACCCTAGTGGCAGAAAACACTTTCAAAACATATATTATATATATATATATATAGTAATAATTTTTTATATTGGTGTTTGGTAAATTTTTTATTAAGTGCTTTTCATACGAAACACTTTTAAAATTCCCCAACTTTTAAAAGCTGGGGAGGAGTAGCTTTTAAAAGTTTTAAAAGCAGAAGCTGTGTTCCAACTTAATTTTCATATTTAAATTTTCTTTTATGTCCCTATTTTATTTTATAAATGACAAAATTTACCCTTAGGTCTATATATCATTAATTTTTTGTTTCATATATTTTATTCTTTAAATATTATTCTTTTTAATTTTCAACATACCATTTCAATAAAATAAATTAATTTATCAATAATAAAAATAAGGGAAAATATAGAATACTTATTTAATTTTTCTTTGAGTTTTTGTTTGAAAATTATATCCATAATATATAATTAATAAAATAATATTATTAATTATAAAAATAATAATATTTATTAGTAAATTTAATATTATATAAATGTTAAAAAATTAAAAATTTAATTATTTTTAAATCCTATAAAATTGAATAAAACTATTTTCAGACGTATGTCTGTTTTTGTCATTCTACAACAATAGTAGTGGAACTTAATATTTTACCAAACTTAATTTGATTACTACTTTTTTAACCAGCTTTAATTTTTAATTTATACTTAAATAAACGTTCAACTATTTTTTTTACAAGCATAATATAACAACGTACAGTAAAAAAGCATTTTTATAAAATTTACCGCAATACTAAATCAAGCCTACGTCGCCAAGAATCCCTGTTAATCTTGATCTTGTTTGAAAGTAGCTGGGCCTAGGCATATCCTCTAAGATTCCACCTGACTTTTTTATTTCTTTCGGTTTTAAGTAACTCAATATAGGAGGTTTCACTGATAGCTTTTGAAGAGTTGTAGCTGCCTTGCTAGTGGTGGAAGAATATAGTGATAGCGAACATCTTCAAAAGGCCCCAACCATTATCTTTCGGGAATAAATTATATAATCCGGCCCATTTATTTATATTACGAGGACTATGTTGTCTCACTTCAATGGCCACACAGTAAAATCATATGCCAATTTGGAGAGGTGAATTGCTCTGAACGCCACATAGATTCACACATTTTCTCGTTAAGGGATTTTGTTTCATCAAAACTAAGTTTATATGACAAAAAAATTGGGTGAAATATGTTCATCACGTGATTAACATCATGGACCTACTCAATGACGGAGGAAAAGGTCACTTGCACCTATTAAATTTTGAATATACTTTAGTTTTTCTGTAATTTTAGTGTCTTGTTACTCTTGTCATGTGGATGCAAATTTCAATAGTAAAATAAAATTTATATGAGTAATGGGTTAAAAGTTTTATGAATTTTAGAAAAAAAATTATTTAATCCTATAGGAGATGTTTGGTAATCATTATTATAATGGATTATGAGCCTATAATCAATTATCCTATAACATATAAGTCTTGGTGGGTGTATGTGGGGTCTATGGTCCCCATAAAATTTTGAATTTGAGTAGAAATAAACTTGGATGTAGAGTAATTTATATATTTTGTGGATGAAAATATGTAAAGTGAAATCTAAATTTTATACAGTTGATGGGTTAAAAAAATTATGAATGTCAGAGAAAAAAAATATGACTACAGGACCGACTTATTCTGGATTCGTCCCTGCATGGGTCTACTTAGGGATGCACAGGAATCGACGGGAACCGAAGAACCGGACCAGAACCGACGGAATCGTACCCTAAAAGAACCGAACCGAGGGTACAAGGTACAGGGTACAGGTACAAAAAATGGGAACCGAGTACAACCGGGTACAAGGTACAGGTACTACCCCTGTACCTGTACCTCTCCATGATCTTTTACAAAGTTGGTTACTAAAACCTATTGTTCTTGATCTTTTATATGATTATATACTAGATGATAACTCTAATGTTGAGGAAGGTAATGTGATTTTTTTTTCTTCTTTTTTTTATTTTCTTTATTAGTTATTAATTCAATCTTTAACATAATATTCATTTCTTAATGGATGTTGCAGAGTTATTGTGTCATATGCCAGCGCTAGAATCTTTTGATCCTTGAAGTTCATTAGATTCATTTTATCGAAATCTTTACTTTCTTGAATCTCATTATGAAACCCTTAAAACCTTTACATTCCAACTCTATATTGGTTATTCTTCTTTTTTGTGTTTATTTGATGGAAGTTAATACTGTATACATTTCGTAATGAGATTGGAATGATAGCAACACTTAAACTTTCTATCTCTTTTACTTCAACAATTTACATTTATATTTAAATTTTAGATGCAAAAACAAAAAAAAAAACAGGGTACAGGATACGTACCCGAAACCGAAACCAGGATATAGGGTACAAGACAGGAACCGAACCCAGGATACGGAGTACAAGTATAAAATTTGAGAACCGACCATGGGGAGGTACAGGTACAGAGTTCCACCAAAAACCGAACCGAACCGACCTTTGTGCACCCTTAGGTCTACTCCAATGAATTCACAATTTGCTTTCTTCTTTATATAATCAACTATGTTTGATGCACAAAATAACTATACCTACTATAAAGTGTTAAGTTTTGTTCGGTACACAGTCCGCTGCTTTAAAAATCCCATTCCCAATCCGACACAGAGACTTATTCATTTTTGTTTTTATTGTTTTGCTGGATCTAGTGGTGTTTCTTGGAATGTAGATGTGAACCAAACAATTTGGTATCAGTTGGTGAGGGCTATAAGATATGTGGATCCGTTTCCTTGGTGTTTATCACGAGATTTCTGTACTGTAGAATCTGGATTTCTCTTTACGGTAGAAAGAAAGGTATGTTTTACTCTAGTCTAGTCTAGCCTGCCAAAATATCAAAATTTAGGAGTCGACTCCCGTCGTTACTTTTACGCGCCATATATTGATACGACATTTCATATCGGCCCACTTTTACTGTTCACTTCTCTAAAGGTTCGTCTAAGCCGAGTAGGAGCTACATGTTTATAACATTACGTGTGTTTGGGTAACTTACTAGAATGGGGGTAAAATATTGGGGGTATGTATGGACTGAGCCTGCCTAATGGTAGTCTAGCTCTAGTATTTGATCAACTTTATATTCCTGGTTCTGAATCAAGTTGACAGTACCTTTTCTCTGAATTTTGTAAACCTTCCAAATTTGTTGGTTAGATCCCTTTTATAGGCTTTTCGTCTGTTTCTCTTACTCTCACATGTTTTCATATTCTCCTTCTTTTTTTTCGATCTACCGTTGGATTGTTGGGTAGCTCTGGTTGAGAATTAGGTGATGAGCGGAATTCTCCGAAGAGTGTTTGCATGACATTTCAATCTCGTATTTTGGTTAAACTTTGATGGTTTTGTAACGAGAAGCGAAATTCATAACAGGCAAGGCAGTGAGACCAGTTTGATAAAAATGATAACATCAAATTAACACACTCTTTAAAATGGTTTGCACAAATTGATAAGTAGACCAAGTTTAAAAAAAAAAAGAAAATTGCTCAAAATTAGACAAGTCCGTTTTGACATTTTTGCAGAGCCACATACATCCCCATCAAACGTTTATCATAGGGGTTGGCTGAGTTCACATGTATTATCAGCACAGCTGCCAAGCGTTTAAAAACTAATTTACCGTAAACAATTCTTCGTCGTAAAATCCATCCCTTCAACCAAACAGAGATATTCCCCAACTGTACAATTCGTGTTACATGTGCTTATTTCCGGAACATAGTGAGAACACCAGGTGTGGTTCTTTTCCATTGTTGAATTCTGTCTCTATATATACACAGAGATGGCTAACCAGTTTTGTATATTCTTAACACGTTCTAAATATCTGTTTTTGTACTTCTCTTAGAGGTACAGTGATAGTCAGATAGCTAGCTAAAGATATGGATATGATTTCTTTGATACCTGAAACAGTACTTCAACTGACAAGGGATGGCGTAATTCAAGAACTTGGAGTAGTATGGCAGCATACAAGAGAACTGTTAATAGTTCCCATTTTGAAAATTGTGGTGTTCATATGTTTAACAATGTCGGTTATGCTGTTCATAGATCGGGTTTACATGAGTGCCGTGATACTACTTGTAAAACTCTCTGGTCGAAAACCAGAGAAGCGTTACAAATGGGAAGAGCTCAAAGACGACGTCGAAACGGGTAACTCAAATTATCCTATGGTTCTTGTTCAGATCCCAATGTACAATGAAAAAGAGGTAAAACTATACTACCTCTCTATTACAGCCTCTTACTTTTGAACTGTCTTTCCTTATGGGACTGTGACAAGGTTATACGAATTGTTGTTGATCTTTTTCATGGTTTTCTGTTGATTCAGGTCTATCAGCTTTCCATTGGAGCAGCATGTGCTCTTTCATGGCCTTCTAATCGACTAATCGTCCAAGTTCTCGATGATTCTACTGATCCAGACATCAAGGTCCTCATCATAATATATCTGTTGACGTACACTAGTACGACATCTTTCTTACAGTTACATCTACGAACAGCATGACTGACATTGTTAAAGTTATGTAGAATGAAAATAATCCAGCCTGCATATTAAGAGAATTGTCTAACGAACCTTAATGAGTCCTCGGCTATTCCACTCTTTGTCCTGCCATGAACTCTAAAATAAGCATCAAAACTATAGATTTTCGAGTTAACAACAAAATGCATACGCTGAATTACAACTTTTCTTATGATTTTAAAGAAGTGTAATAAGCATCATCCATGGGATTTTTCCACTAAATTATTTTCGACTAATTGAATCTGTGTGACATGGGTATGTTAACAACAGGACTTGGTGGAAATTGAATGTCAAATGTGGGCAAGCAAAGGAATAAACATCAAATACGAAATTAGAAGTAATCGAAATGGGTATAAAGCGGGAGCTCTTAAAGAAGGATTGAAACACGACTATGTTGAGACGTGTGACTTTGTTGCCATCTTCGATGCTGACTTCCAACCTGATCCAGACTTCCTCTTGCAAAGCATTCCTTATTTCGTTCATAACCCTGACATTGGCCTTGTCCAAGCTCGTTGGAAGTTCGGTAATAAGCTAATTAATGATAGTACAGACAGTACATATTAAGTTCATCTTTCAACTTGCTTAGATAATGATAGCTGACCAGTAGATTGGGGTGTAAATTTTCTTGCAGTGAATGCGAACGAATGTTTGATGACACGAGTGCAAGAGATGTCGCTGAATTACCATTTCAGGGTTGAACAAGAAGCTGGGTCCTCCACCTACGCGTTCTTTGGTTTCAATGGTACTGCCGGTGTTTGGAGAATTGCTGCTATCAAAGGAGCGGAAGGATGGAAAGATCGCACAACTGTTGAGGACATGGATTTGGCTATTCGTGCTAGTCTCATGGGTTGGAAATTTGTCTATATTGGTGCCGTCAAGGTATATCATATTCATCCCTTGTGTATACAGTGACATTAAAGTCTTAACCACCGCTGAAATTTTACTCCATACATGAAATGTAAAGGTGAAAAGTGAGTTACCAAGTACTTTCAAGGCGTTTCGTTATCAACAACATCGATGGTCTTGTGGACCTGCAAATCTATTCAGAAAAATGGTCCTCGAAATCATCAAGAACAAGGTAGAGTATATGTTCTTTTGTTGATACGAAAAATAATGACAATTTTTTTGTCTTAACAATTTTTAACTTGTTCTTTATGCAGACGGTAAACCTGTGGAAGAAAATTTATCTGATATACAGTTTTTTCCTTGTACGAAAGATAGTAGCTCATATAGCGACTTTTTTCTTTTACTGCGTTGTAATTCCGATGTGTGTGTTCTTTCCGGAAGTGGTGATTCCGTTGTGGGGTTTATTTTATATGCCAACAGTCGTAACTATTCTCAATGCAATTGAAACACCAAGGTAATTGTTCAGTTCCCTTCAATTTACCATCACCTTAGACATTATTCGGTCGCGCTTAATTCACCAAAGTCATTATTGCAGGTCTATTCACCTAGTAATTATCTGGGTTCTTTTTGAAAATGTCATGTCACTTCATCGAACAAAAGGTACATTTATCGGTTTATTTGAAGCGGGTGGAAGAGTGAACGAATGGGTTGTTACTGAAAAACTAGGAGATGCACTACTCAAATCTAGAGACAATAATAGTCCTGCAGTAAAATCATTAAAGAAATCAAGATTTGCAATATTCCGAGAAAGGTAAAGAAACATGCTGCATTTCCTTGCCTACCTACCTACCTAGTTATTATTTGGTAAATTTGAGATAAAATTGTTGTTACTTTCCTGATTTTTCTGTTTGTGTTTGGTTCATGAACAGACTTCATTTGCTGGAGCTCGGCATGGGAACGTACATTTTAGTGTGTGCATGTTATGATGTTATGTTTGGGAAGTACTGGTACTTCATTTACTTGTTTGGCCAAACGGTCGCCTTTTTTGTCATGGGGTTCGGTTATGTTGGCACCTTGATTCCTCCATCTTAAGCTGCTGCGAATATTGATGGTGGTGGTTACATGTAAATAATAGCCGTCAAATGTCATTTTAGATAATTGCTTACTGACCAAAGCCAGTGAAGTGTGTGATAATTGATCACATAGTTCTGGGTTCCAATTCCTCTTGCAACATTAGAAATGCAAAACTATTGGTGGAACACCTCCTGCTCAAATTTGGTACTATCTAATCGGAAGACGTCTGAGCAGGGGTTTTCTCTGCTTTGCTATTAGACTTAGGACTCAAGTACATCAGAACGCTTAGATCTCATTCTCAACAAATGGACTAACAGTACTCATTCTCATAGACGCATCTTTTCTTTAAGCAAAATTTGGTACAATTACGATATCTCCGGTTTTTCTTTTCGCAGTTTAGGTGCATTTTGTATTTTTAATGTAAGCAATTCCTTTGGTTTGAATGAAAAGCTTATTATGTTTGTATATGGTAAGAGCTGTTAAAAATATATGCGGCTTATAAGATAAGATACTCACTGTTTCTAAGTTATACGTATAGTGGGCAGTGATCAGATTCTGCAAAGCCAGAATTTCTGAAACGTATGTACGTCCGCTGAATACAGCGTTGATTGTCAGTCAATGGACCCAAAATTGATAAGCATGGGAATGAATTCTCAAAGGAAAATCAAACTGAACTCAAGTTGTTAAAACTTTGGGAGTAAATTTCAGTGGTTCTCATTTATTTCTGTGCAATTTTTATCTTTTAGCCAGCACCTAATAAGAACAAGCTGAACAGTTGAAGACACTAGACTAGAGGAAGAATTCTCTTCTTGGTACACCATCCAATTGAGATTTCCAGAGATAATCTGCTCTTAATACTTCCATTTCCATGTAACTTTGTCAGACAATCTTAATGGTTATTTTTGTTTTTTTATTGTACTGTAGCTGTAAGGATTTTCTCCCAAGTGTGCCGTGGCCAAGCAAAAAGAAAGTAGAACAAGAAGATGTAAATCATTGTCGTCCCTCCGATAGTGAATGATGCTGATGAGTTATAATATATAAATGGTCCCAACTCAGTGGAGGAATGTTGGTAGCATCCATATTTGATATTTCCACCATAGTAAATAAATCGAAGAATTTTTTTTTTGGATCAGTTTATATTATAACACCAAATAAGGGAATTACACCCAATTTTTTCACGGCTGTTAATGGGTACCAGCTGTGCCTTTTGTGTGTGTGTGTGAAATTGCTAATGATAGAGTTAGTTCCCACCTGTGTGTGTGGCACTGCTCCCACCTTTGGATCCACAACCACAACATTGAGTAATGATGGATGAGTATACTACTTGTTCAAATACAGGATAAAACATTAATAGTCAAAAATTTATCCAACATTTATTCATACTCTCAATATTTCAATATTGAGCAAAATGTAGTTTATGTTGGTTGCTGTATTAATTCTCATAATATTATATTATTATTATCTTTTTAGACTTTCTTTTTTTTTTTCTGAATCATTTATCTTTTCAAATGTTCATGTATTGATCGTGGGCTACAAATTGATAACTTAATCAACATGTTTTGAACCCCAAATTTGCTTCAAAAAAAAGTAAACCCCAAATTGATCTTTCTACTGGTTCTGGTAAATCCCAAATTTATAGTTTAATTATTTGGCATATACGGAACGCACGATGTAAGCTTGTCTTCCAAAAAACAGTTCAAAATAGTGCAAGCACACCTGCAAAGGTAGCAAAATTTATTAATAGATTTATGTCCATAAATAAGGCTGACTATAATATAATGCATACATTGTATTATAATCCCAAAAAAATGAAGCAATACAGATTCTAAACAGAAAACCTAATAAGGATATTATTTTTATGACCCTGAGAATAAACATTGCTTTATCTATAAATAATCCTATCACAAGTTCTGAAATAGGTTTAGCTCTAAATGAGTACATAGGAAAAATAGTCAAAGCTAGAGCACCTATACAAACTGCAGCACAAGGGAACAGTTAGAAGAAAAAGGAGCAAAGGCATCCTTTCAATGGGCAAGCGAATGGAGTGGACATAAAGTTATTTTTCAAAGTGAATCAACACCAATTCTAAAACCGCTGATGAGAAAATATGTTTTGGCAAGATAAAACATATTTCAATTTCGACAAAACACCGGAAACCAACCAACAAACTCTATCAATTTCCAAGTTAATGCTTTTATTTAAATTTTTAGATATAGAATCAAGAAGGTTGTTGATATCTTAATGTTTTGTAACCAAAATGCGATCAAATACGAAATGAGATACATTGGCGGCCATTCTAAACAATCTCTATATTACCAACTGTATCAACCTGCTAAAAATCCATTTAATCAATATATTAACTGAGGTTACTCCTCTTTTCCTTAAAAAAATAATAAAAAATAAAAATAAAAAACTGGTTCCAGTGACCATGATATTCTTTTCTTTTTTTTTTCTTTTTTTTATGGAAACCGATTTTGCATATTTAACAATCAGAACAATTACTAAGCTGCCATCAATAATTAAAAACCCTAATTTTTATATTTTACGATTTGAGTACTTTGTTTCTGCTGATACATGAAAATCTACTACTAAACTAAAAGGTTATTATCCATTTTATAAGCCCAACTCTATGGAAGGATTGGAGACTTGGTTAGGCCCAAAAAAGGACTTGATCATACCCAAGTCCAACGTCCAAAGGTAGATATCGAGAAATGAATAAAAGAAAGTAAAAGACATGTGTCAATATAAGGTAACAGAAAAACGGTTATAAAAGGAAAGAAAATAGTACTTGGAAGCATCTTCTGACTCTCTCTATTGGGAAAGTGGATAGTACTTTCTATGACTTGGACTAGCCTCCTTACTATTTTCAACCTACAACATAAGGCGATCACAGTGGGATACCTAGTCTCTTTTCCAGCAAGATGCATCCGAGCAGCACTAGCGAAGAAAGAGAAGAAGATAACCTGTACCCAGACGATGCTTGGTAATTGAAAACACACGAGATGATAGTGATGAAGAGGGGCCAGCGCACGCGATAATCGCCACACCTATAATATAAGGAACACCAATGTTTGGGCTAGAAGCAGATTCAGTCAAAGGAAAAGAGCAACTGAAAGAGAGACCAACTCGTTTAAGCAAGACTTGCAAAGCAAGCAGAAAAAAGTTGAAGGACATATCCAACATCAACAAGAACTACACGAGATGATGAAGCAATCCCAAAATCGGATTCAAACTACACCTAGGGTTAGCCCGTCGAGTAAATCCAATGGCGATAAGGTCACGATGAAGAAGACACAATTGCAAAATATTTGGAAGCCAATTGTCATATGGTAATGCATGACAAATATGAATTGATGGATCCGACGTATTCATCAGAAGCAACCGATAACCAATTCTCGGAAGATTATACTTCTCCCAAGTTCAAAAGGTATAATGGGCAAGGAAATACGAAGGAGCATATTAGTCTTTTTGTGTCAAACACATTTTTCACATGGTATGATAACCTAAATTCGGAGAGCATTGAATTCTGGCCTGCCATGGTCCAATTGTTTCTGAAGAAGTTCTACTCAGCCAAGAAAAAGGTTACCACCATCGACATGGAAAGTGCACACAATGCGTAGGCTAAAAAATGGAAGAGAAAATTGGAAATATGTCTCGGATTCACCAACCTGTTAGGGGATCCATTCCATAACGTCAAAAATTAGGAAATATGTCCCAATGAGAGAAACAAACCGTTAAACATCTAATATCCCACATGTGTGGGCTTACACGTAAACAAAGTTACTTTTTTAACCTTATTATTACTTATAAGCACAGATAAATGTTGCCATGTTCCTAAACCTAAACTAAACTAAACTCCGTCGTCTAAATCTCTCTCTGTTCCGAATATCTGTTTTCATTTCATTTTGATTTTCTCTCTGCATTACTAAATGGATTACTGGGATGATGATAATGATCCTCACATACACAAGCAAAGAAACCACCACCAACAATATGATTTTTCGTATCAAATATTTCTCTTCAGTCGCCGTCCTCCGAGTTATATTTTAGTAAGAATGATATTGAAGCTGCGCATGAACTCAGTTAGGTTTGTAATTGCCACCTGTGGTATTCTCATTCAGGGGCTTTGTAGGACTATCGGATTGGGGGAAGCTATTCAACTGAAACAGAACATGCTTTAATGGAAAAATAACTCAGTTAAGTTTTTTGGTTTTTGCTTTTAGCTTTTTAAACACTTTCCCTTTCAAATGAAGTTCTCTCGATTTCTCTTCTATTACAGAAGATAACTAAACTTTAACTCGTGTCAAACAAACATGTTTATTTAAATGTAAATATTGACACATGTCCCGGTTTATCTTAATACCAAAACTTTGATTGTCAGATCTCGTAAACACCTGTCGCTCATCTAAATATTGAGGGTAAAAATATCATTGGTCCGCACATATAAGCCCACATTTAACGGTATTTCTCTTAATGGGACATATTTGTTAATTTTTTACATTATAGAATAGATCCCTAAACATATTAGTGAATCCGGGGCATATTACTAATTTTCCCAAGTTGAAAAGTACATCAGTGACCAACACGGCTTCAGCACCCTTATTCAACAATCGTCATATGACCAACACAGAGGGGTTAAGAGCACCAGTGTGCCACCCGTATCAGTTAAATCCGGGTAGAGGGTTCAAGAATTCAAGATTAAACGTCGGCAGACTACTTCCCCTTTTGTTTCCTTGTAGTAAAGAGCAATTTTTGGGTCAAGCTACCTACCGTAACGGTGGATCCAACCACGATAGATAAAAATAGTGACCATTATTGTCATTACTCACAGAAGGGTGCACCATCCAACAATGTAATGTTTTTCTCTCAGGTACATCATCCAGCGAAGCGCGTGAAAGGAGAGCTTGAGATAGGAAATAAGGCTATCAATGAAAATCTATTTCCTTAAAATCAACTTATGATGATCTCACACGACCCTATAGAAGGAAGAACTTGGAGACCATGGGAAGATACAACGATAAGGAAATTTGCGATGTCATAAAGAGTTCCATGTTCGAGAGCACCGACAATATAGCTAGTAAGTTTGCACAAACGGTGTTGGCATAAAAGTTTTTAGGCTCGTTAAGATTCAGCTATAACAAGATCCGCAAAGCGTCGAAAGCCATAGCAGCCGTCGAAACAGGATAACCTAATAGTCCGACGTCCAAAGGAACGATCACTTTTACTGACGAGGATATCTGTAACCCGGGGGAATACCTTCGCCTTTTATACTTGACAACAACGATCAATAGACATCAATTGAAAAATGGTATTTGTAGATGAAGACGCGTCATTTATGTTTGATCTCCCTGTATTTAAGCACTGCTCGGTTGAACCCACCAAGCGTTGGTATGTCAAGTTTAGTTCTAAAACTCAAAGTCGTTTCATTAGATTCCTAAATTCAACTTCATTAGGTTATAATAGGAACATAGAATGTTGAGACTTGCTCTAGTTACTCTTGAAGACCTGAAGACGTATCGAAGACAAAACAAAGACATCATCCTTTAATTCAAGGTTAGTAACTATATAACTTGACTTGTTTCATTTCTATCTATTGTTCATGCAAGTCTGTAAAACATATCATCCAAAGTTACATTTTCCATGCTTTAAAAAAATAGTTCTGTTTGTTACAATGACTTAATATTGGTGACTTGTTCACTATACAATTATCAAAGTATCAAAAGGTATGATATACATAGTTGCTTCTACAACTTAAAGTATATAGAGTTACAAAAAATAATTTATCTATAGACTTCGTTGATTATGACATTGCACTAATTTGTAATTTGTTATTATTTTGTGTGTTGAATTTCTGGTTGATTCCAAAGCTAACTAAATATGTTTGAGAGCAATTTCAAAAACATTGTACAAGGAAGTAAACTTTCCAAACTTTCTTTCAAACCATCCCATGATCAATCTCTTATGCAGAACCGATGCATTGACCAGGATCCCATGATCAATCTCTGACTTCTATTTGCTTTTTCGATTTGTTTGTTAATTTTCATGGGTTTGTTTGTTAATCTTCACGGGTTTGTGGAGATATCGAGAAGTGAATAACTTATAATGGAAAGTCCATTAGAATGTCAACATAATGATTTGAACATGTGCTAAACTCTAATTTCTTAATGTTCAAAAATAAACCTTTGATACTCAAGGAAAGATCCCAGAATATCGATTTATAAATATCATATTTGGTATAGAATTATATGCTTTCCTTTTCAGAGGTTTGCATATCTCTAGCAAACTATATTAGTAAAGTACATGTTATGTGCTAGCTAATATGAGTTTTCAGACTAAGAGCGAAATCGATCATGAGTTAGATATTACTATGTGTTTACAGATTTTGAAAAATACATTATAATGCATATCTTGAGAATTTTTAAAATTGGTAAATAAAGTATTTCCAATTAATACATTGGTCATAACACTATCAATATGAAGTCTTGTATTCTTACAAACTCATCTCAGAACATACTTTATGTAAGTGTGGAAATGCTAACTTATTAAAGAGATAAGAGTAATCTAATTAGGTGAAACATCTTGCGTTTCCTTTTGTTAAAGTCTTATTTGGGATCAAGAAGCCTGTAGTTTTACCGTCGGTGGAAGGATAAATTGTTATTTTGTTTTCAGTTGTTTACTTGTGATTGAACTAATGGTGTAATTATCTTAAGTTAGATTAAACTTGTTTATTCCAAAATCTTTATCTTCTACGATAAGGTCACTTAAGTTTGTTTGAAGTTTCGGCTAGTACAAATTTCAGTAGCTCTGGATCTGTAGAAAAATAATTAGTAAATAGTAACAGACTCCGTTCTGTGCGGTTGATCAATAGTGGAAGGAAAGTAACGAAATAAATTTTTTTAGTATGGAAAGTACTGCTGTTGCTATTTGCTATTATTAGTAAGGTACAATATCAAAGTTCTGTTGGTGTTTGCTTTTCAAAGATTTTGAGAACACTAGTTACACTGATGCATGTAATGGTTAATTGGCCAAGCACTTATGTTGACTCCCTTAAGTTTGGTGGTAGCTTATCACTTCCTTGTCTGTTTTTTTTGTTTTTATCTCTTTGTTTTGTTTTTATATTTTCGATGGTATTACTTTTTTGTATATCCTTTTTTTAATCAATAAAAATAATTATTTTTCGAAAAGGAAAATCTAAAAAAATGTCTCATTGATCGAGGACAAAACATATTTCCTGTTCCAAAAAAATTATACTTTTACCTTTAATTTAGACTATTATTAAGAAAAAATAAAATAAGTAAAAATATCTTTTTCTTTTTTCTTTTTTCTTTTGGAATAGATGTGGTATCACACTAAAACTGAACATATTAAACTTACCATCACGTAAAATCTCATAAGACTCCTAAAATGTAAAATCTCACCGATGACTCGATTATTTTTATAGTATCAGCCATCTAGTCAACTAGAGAAAGTATTTTTTTTTTTTAGTCAATTAGGAAGTAAATTCTAATTGGTTAGAAAAATATAGATAGTTATCAATGAGTGACTTGAAATCTGTGCAACCAGAGTCTCACTGCCAGCTAGAATCTTCATCGCCAAAAGGAAGACCGCCTGATATTACTAAAGAGATAAAGTTGGCAGAAGCCCCTTCACAATCAATTGTTCCCTCTTCGAAACCTCAATATTTTTACAGACTGCAACAAAAGCATCCAGGGATCCATGGAATGATAACAATTGTGTCGATAACTTTTTTTAAGGTTAAGACAACGAATCAGTGGCGGATGATGATGAACCCCCTTCATTTTCTGATAGTAACTCTACCCTACAGGTGAGCTGTAACACCCGCATTTTTAATAAAAGGGTAAAATAGTAATTTTACATAACTGGACCAAAACAGTCATCTAGGGGTAAAATAGTAATTATACACACCAAGGCCAAAACGGTCATTCAAGGTTAAAATAGTAATTTTACATACCATGAGAAAAATCAGTCATTCAGGAGTAAAATAATATTTTTACACAACATGGGCAAAACGGTCACTTAGGGGTAAAATGATAATTTTACACACCATGGGCAAAACCGTAATCTTATAATTAAAGTGAAAAGTCATATTCATCAAGTTTTGAGCGAGGGAGGAAATAATCATATTTATCCATAGTGCAGTCAATGAATGTCCCTTACCTTCCTTGTCCCTAACGAGAAAGCGGATTTGCCTAGCTATGCTGACGAGAAAGTGGATTTGCCTTAGCTATGCTAAATAGAAAGCGGTTTTTCCTAGCTATGCTAACTAGAAAGCGGATTTGCCTAGCTATGCTAATTAGAAAACGGATTTGCCTAGCTATGCTAACTAGAAAGACGCATTTGGATTAGCAATGCTTAGCCATGCTAACGAAAAGACACATTTGGGTTACCAATGCTTAGCCATGCTAGATATGCTTAATTGCGCTTAACTAAGATAGGTTTATTTAGGCTTGTTTAGCTTTGATGCTTAGCCGATAGAACCTGAATGATGCGAAAAAATCATTCATCCGTGTTGCTTACTCGAGAATACCTATTTGTATACTAAGTGACATTAGTTTGCACAATCTAGCCTATATACCTTGCGAAAGTTCATTGGCTTATACGAACAGGCTTTGCTTGGCCTCTCATAGGTTGGAAACTGTTGGATGCGGATTGTATATGCCTAAGCAAATACCTTCGAAACGATTAGCCATTAGCATCGATGTTAGCTTTTCTTTAATAAACTTAAGTTGCTTGTCCCATTCGAAATTATCCTATGGATGAACTACGGTCATGATTGATCCCTTCAAGGTACGGCGGGTTGGGTACATAGGCATCCGTAATGCAATGCATTGAGGTGCAACATCTTGTCGCTCATATTATCAAATTTAGAGATGATTGCAACATTTTTGTAACTCATATAATCTGGCTAGGCAGTGCGAAGCAAGAGATGTTTGTTACCGTACTTGATGAGGTAGTTGCATTCCATTGATGGATGTTCATACTTCCTATCAAGCCATACGGTATGAACGGGACATGCCTGGTTGCTGCACTCTTGGCAAGAGCAAGATAAGTGCATGCAAACCTAGCGCTTGGTCGGAACAGAATTAAGGAAACAAAAAAAGACAAAAAAAAAAGGCCTGAAATGGCCTGGGTGCTAGTCCAAGGCATGAGTTAGGCCTGGACAATCCCCGTAAGTATGTGATGTTTTCCAAAGGCATTTACATTGGCTTTAATGACCTTGTACCCTTTGCTGAACAAGGGTGAGTTGGAATTGTATTGAAACTACGTTTCGAGACTCATGCTTACAAAGCATGCTTGGAAAGGAAAATCAACCTGCATTTGTCAGCGAGAAGTTAAGCTTTAAATCCCGATTACTGTCATCAGAGTGGCGCATCGGGGAGTTCTGGCCTACCCAGCGCACAACGCCAATGACGGAATTTCCCGGCCCGTCACATGCGCGTAATCTCCCATCTATCACTTTGGATAAATCTACAAAAGATCGTATTCGTAAACCCTGGAAAAGATGTTTGATTGGTTAAGTTATGGGAAAAACCATGGGTTTTAAATTCATTCAAGAGAGATTTTTGCTATACGGAAACCAATAGGATCAACTCAAATACTTGATTTGGGGAAAGACTTCTTCCTGTTTAAATTTTCAGATCTTTCATATCTCAAAAAAGCTCGGTTACAGGGTCCAGGGTTCATCAATGGACATTAGTTTGCTCTGGTTCGATGGTCCCCTGATTTCAACCCTCAGACGATATATTTTTGAAGACAATTCTATGGGCACGACTGTTAGAATTAAAAAGTGATTTATTACCAAAAATTGTTTTGTACCTAATTTATCTTGATGGGACCAAAGGGTCACTAGCCTATAATCGGGGTGGAAATAACAAATCCACTTTTCACTTCTTAGTGAATGAGAAACCCTTGGTTAGTCCCACATTGGACAAACCAAGGATGAAGTCTATCCATATTACCACAAAGGTTGCACCTAAGGGAAAGAACTTGTGTATTGGATATGGACTAATGGAATGGGCTAGTGGGCAAACTCACACATGTGCGGTGCTTCGCACCGAAGCACGCGGGCCGCTGACTTGCGGAGCTTGCGTATGCGTGCGTGTGTTTTTGCGTGAGCAGGCATGTGCCTGACGAGTGCCCGGCGTGAGCTCGACGTGTGCACATCGTGTGCCTATCACTTAATGGTTTTTTATTTTAAATTCTATAATAAATATTAAAAACCGTTTTATTATTTATGGGAATTTATGGGAATTAAATAAAAAGATTTTTCATAAATACAATTTAATTCTCTTCTCTCAAATTTGCTTATAAAAAAAAAAAAAAAATTTCATTTTCAACTTACCCCAGTCACAGCTACTATCCTGATGACTTTTCCCCTCTTCTCGCTTTGATTGCGCACGTAGTTTTGCTTTTAAATAATTCTTATTCTGTTGTTAAGTTCGCAACGGGCCAACGAGGTTTTGGTAGCTGAGTTGGTATCAGGTGGTTTTATTCTGGATTCGATTTGTCCACCGAGGGGTATAGGAACACTCTTTCTGGAGGTGTACCCGATAAATATCGAGTTAAGGGCAGTCTGTTGAACAGGCGACTCCATCTTCCTGTGTTTGTGTTTGTCTGAAGTCTGCTGCTGTTTCTTCTAACCCTTAACTATTTTCAAGATTCTGTTTGGTTTGTTCATTGTTGCAGGAATTTCTCCAACAACGACTGCCCATCACTGCCCATTGTGTATTTTGACAAAGAGGTTCTTTACAAAAAAAGGCAATTCAATAGGAAAAACTATTAAAGTTTGATATCACCACTGAGTGTTTAACTCGGGGAAATTTGCTCGTCTTTGTGTTAAAATTGATTTAGAAAAATCATTGCTGCCAGCATTTAGAATTGGAAAATTAGTTAAACGAATTGAATACGAGGGTATTGCATCAATCTGTTTTGAATGTGGCCATTTAAACCATAAAGCTGATCAATGTCCTCATAGAAGTAAATCATCCCCAACCTCTAAAAGTTTGTACATGAATGCACCCCTGTCAAGTTCTATACTTACTACTAGTGAGGGTGAAACTCCATCTGCATCAGATAAACATGCTCCAGATAGTTATGGCCATGGATGATAGTTCAACGGAAATCTCGCCGGAATAATCAAGCTCCGTCTTGAAATCTTCATCAGCAAAATGGGTCTCGGTTCCCAGTCTTATAAAAAACTGGAACAATTGAGAACAATATGAATAAACCAAACCTTGCTCCAAAAATTTTAGGGGTGAGTATTTGGCCCAAAATTTGTGGATTCGACCCGGTCCAACCGTATTTTTGTGGGTGGATGTCCGGATCGTTCGTTAATGGGTTGGATTCGACCCGGTCCAACCGTATTTTATGGGTGGATGTTCGGACCGTTCGCCAATGGGTTTGATACAGATGGGTTTTTTGAAATCCAACGGATTACAGATTGGGTCTGGGTCCAACCTTGAAAATCTGTTGGACATCCAGACCCGGGTCCAACTTTATAAATCTGTTGGAATTTCAAACCCGTTAGATTAAGGGCACTTATATTATTTTCAGAAAATTGAGAATAGTTTAGGACTTCTTATTTATTTGGGGATTCTCTGGTTTCATTTTGTATATGATAAACTGATGCATGTTGCGAGGACTTGTTTTCTGTCCATTGCACTATTATATACATATATATATTATGTTTAAGTTTTATAAGAAGTCATTTTTGTTGGCTTTATTTTTCTATTACAAATTTTAATTATAGAACCATTGGATCATCTACATCCAATCCGTCCATTCGTACATCCACTGAATGCAAATCCGTTGGATGCGGATGAGGCGAAAACCGGCCCATGCTCACCCCTACAAAATTTTACCTCTGGTTCCAAAAGAAATGGTTGGTCCATCAGCCCAGCTGCAACCCAGCCCATGGTAAACTCAGCTCGGTTAAATTCACATCTTTCCCCAATGTTGACTAGAGTAAATTCTCTCCAGATAATAAGGATCATAGGGACAACTCATTACTCTGCTCTAGTCTAGAGCTATTATGGGGCTAGTGTTACAACTAATTCGTGTGCATGCCCCTCAGCCAAATCCTTCTGACACGTAGGTTCAATCTGCTCACTCTGTTAAAAACATAACAGTCGGCTTCAATTCTGAGTCTGACTCCTCTCCCACTTTTGCATTCAATTTAAAAATCGTAAAAACTCTATTGGTGAATTCGTTACCTCTCACAAACCCCTTTTTAACCAGTTGCAAATGTCTCTCTCTCGAAATATGGATGGTCATAGACACGAAGAATGAGGAGATTCAACAGGAGATATGGACATGGGGTTCCGAGATATACAATTTGGTTCTGCAACACTGGGAAATTCTCAACCAAATCAGGTTGATGATGAGAGAGTACATGCAACTCGAAGCTCGCCTACACAAAAGGCAATGTTATTTGGAGGAGCACCATCATATTCCAGAGGAACCGTTGGTGTTGATCAGACATGCTCAGAGTATAGTCCATCAATTTCAATTCCCACCATCAACAATTCTGCATTTACAAACAACCACTTTTCTCATGGAAGAATGCTTGGCAAAGTAAAGTGCGACATAAGGATTTGGCACCTAGACAACGTTGTGGCAATCCTACGCAGTCCGTATGAGGAAACTACAACTCTGTATTAGAGTGTCATTTGAGTGTCAGTATTTACTTTATGTTTAGTGTTAACAGGGTGTAAGTATTATCTTTGTATACCCTATATATGAAGCACTACTTGCTTCTAGGGTTAACTTATCAATAACAATGTAGATCTTTAATCTTTCATGGTATCAGAGCCTCCAAGCCTTGCGGCGGCCGATCTTGGAGCAAATCCACAAACCATTCATTCATCAATGTCATAACAATCACTCAATTATCACGGCTACAGTTTAAACACCAACAACACCACATCAACCATTCTCTGTCGTGTTCTTGAACTCGAATCCATCTCAGATCTCAACTAAAACCCAACTTCAATCTGAACAGCGTCACAACAACCATCAAACCCATTTCTCACTCGCTGTTGCTTTCAAATTCTTCTCAGATTCACATAAACCCACTTTCACAACCTCCACAGACTTTCTTCCTTGCCATTTTTCTCTAATTTTCGCTGGAAAGAAACTCATCTACTCTGCCAGTTTAACAGTGAACCCATCAATTCTTCTTACTCGAACCACTTCTCACGAACCCTATGCAGAAAACTCCTCCAACCACTGAAATGGTTAGCCGGCAATGGAGTTTGGTGGGTTGCTGAATTTTGGCCGTAAAACAACAGTGAAGTAACAAAGATGTTGAGATGGTGCTGTTTCGATTAGAACAGAATGAATGAATGGTTGGGTTATGGTTGAATGTATGTGATTTGTTATGAATGTTTGCATGGAAGCAGATGTGACAAGATGGCGAACAAACATTGCTTATTCTTCCCTTTTCAAGTCACGACCATGATGTGTCTGATGAAATGCTTCAAAGACTGCCAGTAGAAGAACGGGTATTATGGATCAGTGAGTCAACTCGTCTGAGACAAATCTGGGATTACTTCTACAAACTGTTTTTTCCCATCTTCACCATCCGTATCAACATCAGCTTTCATAGGTATCACTTCCCTGTTTCAAATTACAATACTTTTGCTGTTGCATAAGCTCTTATAGGTTTTTCTAGTGTCATTTGCATAAGCTCTTAGAAGTAACACGCACATCAACTGTTTGTTGAAATGCCTAAATGATATGTTTTTCATTTCCAAGAGTTGCTGTCCAATTCGAGTATGGGTTTGATAATGGGTTCGGTGGTGTCTACGGTTTGAATTAGAATTTGAAGTTAAGAATCTCAAGAGAGAGGGTCTTAGTTGGAATAAATTAAATATGGCTTAAATGTTTGTGGTGTCTTGATTTGAAATGGATCTGTCATTTGGGTACGTATTGAAATGGTATGATAATGTTTCTTCCGGAGTTGAACAGAGAGTTCGTGAATCTAAGATGGGTATTGATTGGATCGAAGGAGAAAAAAAAAAGGGGGGGAACAGGCAGTGGTAGTTTAATGATTTTTCATCAAAATCCTTGTGTATGTTAACCAATACAGAACAACAACAATTTGTGTCTCTTAACCAACAGAGAACAATAACAATTTGAGTCTCTTAACCAACAGAGAACAACAACAATCTGAGTCTCTTAACCAACAGAGAACAACAACAATCTGAGTCTCTTAACCAACAGAGAACAACAACAATTTGAGTCTCTTAACCAACAGAGAACAATAACAGAAAATGGATTATGGGGTCCTTCTGAATTTCGACAACAAATCAAACAATTCGTACATAACAACTTTATGAAGAGGCATTCCGACTGTCTCAAACAACCTGAAGAGTGATTTCGACTTCTCTAAGGGTCAAACTGATGCAATCCACTAGTATAGCATCTGTTTGAGGGGGAGTATTAGAGTGTCATTTGAGTGTCAGTATTTACTTTATGTTTAGTGTTAACAGGGTGTAAGTATTATCTTTGTATACCCTATATATGAAGCACTACTTGCTTCTAGGGTTAACTTATCAATAACAATGTAGATCTTTAATCTTTCACTCTGCTAAGAGGACCAAGTGAACTGCAGCAGATAGAGATGGAATTTGCTTCGGGGTGGGATGGCCAAGCAAATCAGTGCGTCTTCAAAACTACAGTATGGCAAAATATTATGGACACAGAAGCGAACCTGAGTTATGTCAGGCTTCAACAGAACAACCACATATTACCACACAATCCACCATGGAGATAGACCCACCATATCCCAATCTATTTCCCATGAAAATTCTAAGCTGGAATTGCAGAGGGGCTGGGAAGCCCTCTTTCATAAGTGTTGCTAGAGATTTAATTGGTTAGCATAGACCTACTATTTGTGCTATCTTTAAAACTCGGTTAACTGAATTTATTCCCTTAATGTGGTACAAGAACTAGGATATTCTAACTGCATCTATGTGGAATCAGCTGGTTTTTCCAGAGGTTTATGGTTATTATGGAATGAAGCCGAGATTTATGTAGAAGTTACGTCCATCAGTAGATCAGCCATCCATGCTGTCATTACTCCAAAGCATGGTAAACCATAGGTATTCTCCTACGTTTATGCTAGCCCAGTTCCACATCTTCGCAAAAGAACTTGGGAAGAGCTTGAATTTGTACCTTCTATAGACTGCCCGTATGCAGCCATTGGTGACTTCAATGCAATTACTGAAGCTCATGAAAAACGAGGCGGGCCTATTTGAACTTATTCACAGCTCAGTGATTTTAACTCGGTAATCAATTCATGCTGTTTAATTGATTTGCAAGCGGCGGGTCCTCAGTTTTCATGGACGAACAAACAAGTCGCTGTCAGAAATGTCCAGGAGCGACTAGATAGAGCTTTGGTGAATGAAAAGTGGCATCTATAATTTCCCGACGCAAAGGTACTTCACTTAAACCACTTTAACTCTGATCACCGTGTTCTGTGATTGGATTTATTTCCTAAAAAGAAGTTCAAGCCTAGACCCTGGAGATTAGAATCTATGTGGCTAGATCACCGTATTCTGTTATTGGATTTATTGGATTTAGGAATCTAGTTAACAGGGTTTGGCAATAAACTCCCACTCCACTTCAAAATTCTGCTGTCACCAGACACTGCCATAATGTTAATGTTTTAGCTCAACAATCCAAAATTTGGAACAAAGCAGAGATTGGTTCCATACATAGGTTGAGCAGATACGCGATGACTTAGCGAACGCACAGACTGTGTTCAGTTTAACACCTTCCCTTCCTCATAAAGCCCATGAAGCACATTGTCTCGATGTGTCCCTAACACAGTTACGACTAGAGGAGTTGTATTGGGCTCAAAAGTCAAGAGTTCAGTGGCTAAAGTTTGGCAATCTGAAAACTGATTTTTTCATTTGTCGACTTTTTTCCGAAGAAATAGAAATAGAATTCGTGATTTAAAGAATGATAGTGATCAGTGGGTTTACGACCATGAGGAAATTGAAAAGCTAGTCCTGCATTATTTTAAGAATCTATATTCATCTGCGAACCCATGCACCTTCTCCTTTTAGTCTTGATTCTTTAATTCCTCATACTATCACTGAGGATGATAACAATCAACTCCTTCGACCTATATTCAATGAGGAAATTTTAAAGGATGTTAAGGCAATAGGACCTCTTAAGGCCTTGGGACCAGATGGGTTGCAGGGGGGGCTTTAATGTTAAATACTAGGACATTCATGGTGAGTCAGTTTGCCACATGATTCAGGATTTTTTCAACACCGGTATACTTCATCCTCAACTAGATAAAACCTTTATCACTCTCATTCCAAAAACTCAATATTCATCCAGTATCTCACATTACAGGCCTGTTATCCTCTGTAATTTTAGTTAGAAGATTATTACTAAAATTTTATCCTCTAGATTAAAACCTATCCTGCCCAAATGCATGTCTTTAAATAAGAATGTTTTTCTGCCAAATAGATCCATATTTGATTCCATCTTTATTACTTATGAAATTTTTCACTCCATTAAGCTTAAGAAAGTTCTGAAGGATGGATTGCCATAATTGTTGACTATGAAAAAGCTTATGATAAAATGAGTTGGCACTTTCTTTCGGCAGTAATGAAATCTTTTGGTTGGGCTAAGGTCTGTGTGCCTGTAGATGCTGGTAGTTTAGGCATTAGGAACTAGGAATTCCACAATCTAGCCTTTCTAGCTAAAGCTACTTGGAAGATTATCATGAATCCTCAGTCTATAGTTGGATCTATTTTTGGTGCAAAGTATGTTGATAATACTTCTCTTTGGACTTGCAAATTACCGAAGATTTCCTGTTGGTGTTGGAAGAGCATACTCAGAGGCAGGGAGATTGATAAAGCTAGTCTTCGTTGGTGTATAGAAGATGGAAACGATATCAGGGTAATGGGATGATAGCTGGGTCACTAGAGTTCCTCTTTAAGGATCTTATTACAGAGGATATCCAGAACCTCAAACATCTCAAAGTAAAAAATTTAATAGACCCACATACTGGTTGTTGGAATCTCAATAATATTGATGGCATAGTTCCTACTACCATTCTAAATCATATCAAAGCTATACCTCTTAACTGTTTGGGTGGCTACAAGGATAAACTAGTTTGGTCTGAAGACAATTCTGGTGAAGTCACTATCAAATGTTTGACACGTTAATCAAACATCCAAGACCTCCTTATCATTTAAGGCTCACTAAACATTCTCTTTTTTCTCGTAAATAGTTATTAAAATAAAAGTTCAGATTCTATTACAGTTTACGATTTGACACATTGTCAGCACTCCTATGAGTCAACTATTGCTGTTGTGAGACTCGTGTCTTTTCAGTACTGGTTTTATGCGTCTAATCGTGTTGAAACTAGAAAGTGAACAAGGTTCAGTTTCTAATAAAAATCTAAAAATCATCTTATCCAAGATTATTTATTTTCAGGTAGAAAATTGTTGTACGTAAGAGGTAAGGTACCCAAGGTAATATTTTATTAATAAACGTAGTGTGGTGGAAAAAATTAAAATGTGCATGTCAATTTATGGGCCTATTATGGTGAAGTAATATTTTTGTTTCTTAGTAATCAACCACAGAAAATAAATATTATCGTGTCTCACGTGTTCTTTTAGCAGGTAATGGCACAGTGTCTGGAATTCCTTAACATACCTATCATTGGAAACTTCCAAATTCATGAATCCAATTACTACAGTCGCTTGCGAATTCTGTCTTTGATTTTTTTTGTAAAAAGCATATGTGAACACCCAATGATTCCTCATTTACCTTAGTATGATCAAAAAGAGTAACATTAATCCGTGAATGTCAGGAATAAACAAGTCATTTTTCACATGACAATATGATATGGATTGACTTAAGAGCGGATCAGCAGACTATTGTTACACAACTAATTTGAGCTAGCTCAGTTGATTAGCAACGTGACTCTCATTTTTAAAGTTTTTTCTAATAAGAAAAAATAATTATTTAGTTGAATGAAAGATTATAAATTATTTTTGTCCTTCTGGATAAGTTCAGTTATCCAAACATACACACAATCGTGAAAAGCTAATGAAGAAACTTCTGATAAAAAGTATTTAGCAATTTTATTTATTATGTTATTTGCTTCTCGTTTAATATGAGAACAATACCAAAAATCAAAATCTCTAAAAATTATTAATGCATCAAAAATTAGATTTGACGCAGTCTATTTTACTGTTGAAGTATTCTCATTTGAAGCACTTAACATATTACTACAATCTCCTTCTAGATGGATTGAGAGATTTCCTTTTTGTTTTGCCCATATTACAGCTTCAAGTAAAGCTTTTGTTTTAGCCTGCTCAGGGTCTAATGCCTTACCATCACAACCTCGCAGTCCATTACAATCACGTGAAGTAGTTCAACAAATTAGACCATGCCCATATTCGCCTTTTGTGAAGACAAATATTCTGATGGACACGTGGCGCCATTTGGAGCTCAGATCTATGCCAGTGTTATGTCACATCGAGAAGCATGGAATCAAAGAGATGTATTGAATCATCACCTGATTCACTTTATCACATCTCGAGGAGGAGACGTGGAAGATCTGCATATTATCTTCTGATGTCACCTAAGTGTAGCCTCTATCAAAAGTGTCAGGCGCGTGGTTGGATTTCACTTAGCGTTAAATGCTGAGTCAAGGACACATAGATAGGTGGAGACTTCTCAGCGGATATAGATCCTTAGTGGGATCGTAACGGGCACAAGAAAGGGACACATCAATCAGCTGCACAACTGTAGATAGCTGGAAAAAACAAAGTCTATAAATGCTAGACTTGATCTCAAGAGAAGGGGTCGAATATTTTTCTAAAGCCAAGAGAGAGAAGATAACCCTAAGTCTAGTCAAATCACTTCATTGTAATCATAGTATTTATTTTCTCACTTGTAAACCAATCAAAAGTTACTTAATAAACTATTAAAATCATTACACTGTGGACGTAGGCACAGCCGCACCACGTAAAACCTCTTCTCTTAAGTATTAACTTAGTTGTTTACTTTACTTACAATGTATTTACTTAGATCACTATTGTATGCTTTCTCATTAACATCATCGGGAAGAAGGGGGCGACATACTGGGCGTAACCACTCCCTTGGGGGCTGTACCGCCCTGCCTTTCGATCGATACACAGTTGAGGAGGCCGATCACGAACGCTGAGTAACGCATCCACCTTAATGCATTTCAGTTAATTATTTCTACTGCACAACTTACACTGAATAGTTGTTACATTTATTCTCTACGTAAACTATAGGAAAAATAGTAGTTACAGTCTGGCGCTAGAAACAAGGATTTGTATCCTTGTGTTTCACTATTTTCAGCATATTAAGCTCTTTAATCGCTTTTTATTTCCGCATAATTTTTATTTTTTTCAAGATCTAAAAAAAGAAAGGATTAAATACTACTCGATAGTAGTCGTTGCATCTTTTCATTCTTGGCTTGTTGAGTTTAAATTCCTCTCAACAGATCTAGAATACTCGATCTAGAAAGTTACCAATGGAAAAAGTATACACTACAAATCTTCGTTTTCGTGTACTCGATTCACTACTTTACCCAAGCACGAGTTATCTCCTCTATGTAGAATAGATTTTGATGGTTTAAGTAGTTGCGCTAACGAGTTTTGTGAGCTATTCTCTTTGAAGAAATCAAGTTCCAACTAAGATGGTAAAATCAGGCCAGATGCTGAACCAAAGAGAAAGCCATGTGCATACGAGGAGTCAGATAGCTGCAAATCAGGAGATAGTGATCGCTTCTTATGGTTAAGAAAATCTCGTTGTTGGGTGGAAAAGGAGAAGTCGTACCAACTGAGGAAATGGGACAAAATCAACCTACGCAACCACCAGGAATCACTCGCACAACAAGGCTTAACCCAAACTTACCTTCAACAAGCAGGGTTGAGCCACGAGTCGAGGATCTAGAACATCAGTTGATTACCATCCCTGTGGTAACTATGCCGCAGACAGAAATCGACGCACTTATAAATAACCAAACCAATGGTCATGATAGGTCAGATGATACCGTGTTGTTCAGGGCTCAGCTTGCTGAGCTATCTAGAGCGAACAGAGAACAAGCTGACAGAATGCTTGCGCTCACCATAGAGAATCGGAGCAGAGAAATCTTCTGTCAAATGGAGCGGATGTATCCGATCTGTGATAAACGAGAGAGTAGAGACAGCGTACGTGGATGACAACAGAAATAGAAGACCCTATGCTGAAATACCCAGGAAACATACTCTTCTTAGTAAACCAGATCCCAGAAGGGAGGATGGTAGTCCACTAGGAACTGTATCCAGCGCAGACTCTATATCGCTTGAAAAATCAATAGGGCAGACTCTACCTACAATCTCTCTAAGGCCATAACTGTATACAGAGCGCATTCAGAGCAAACTCTACTTACAATCCCTCTAGGGACATAACTGTATCCAGCGAAGGAACTCGAGCTCAAAGATCCTCTCAACAGCTCAATGACATTTTTGAGCAAATTTTTAAAATGGAAGAAGAATTCGCAACCCTAAAAGCAAAACAGAACGAAGGAAGATTGGAGGAGGTCTTCCACGAAGCACGCACTACTCCACCCTCGCGTTATTTGGTCAGCGCACCTATCCTAGCTAAGTGCCCTCTCCTAAAGTTTAACTGCTTTGATGGGACCACAAAAGCCGCAGTGCACTTAAAGTACTACTCTAGAGTACTCGCGCACTGGGAGCATGATGACGCAATCATGTGCAGGTTCTTTCCTTCCAACCTGAAGGATAGCGTACTAGCCTAGTTTGATAACTTACCACCAAACTTTATTGACTCATTCGAGCAGTTATCAAAGTTGTTCATGGAAATATACATGTACAATCAAGCTGCAAGGGTAGGGATCGATAGAATGTTTGCTTTGGAAATAGGTACAAGAAAGACCTTAAGAGAATACACGGATATGTGGCAGAAAATCTATCACGCTATTCGAAAGTGCAACCCCGAGTTAGCAATTAATTGCTACAAATATAGACTGGTGAAAACTTCACCTATCTTCATAGAATTACATGCGAATTTACCAACTACGCTGGGAGATTTACTTACTATCCAGGACAAGTACATCTCACTCCAGGAGGTCCAAAAAGATGATCCACGCTCTTTGCAAAAGGGATTAGCGCAGCTGCAGAGCACGCTATCTGTTGAGCCAGTAGAAGGCTCGAGTACATAAAGAACAACGGAGCCTTTTCGAGGTTCCACCTACCAAGATAAGCATATGAAGTTCAGGAACGAGAAGGAAATGATCGTAGCGCAAAGAGGGAATCTTTCAGAGATCGAGTATTTACAAAGCTACACACTAACGCTACTAAGATCTTGAGAGCAGCGGGACATTTTGTCAAACTTCAGGTATCCCAACACCAAAGGAATTAGCCTGACGCAAGAAAAAAAAAGATTATTGTGAGTATCACGCATACAGGGGGCAATCCACAGAAGACTGCAAGCATCTCAGACACACCATTCAAGACCTCATCAACGCAGGGTATCTGCAGGAGTTCGTGGAATTAAAAAAAATCCCCGCGTCAACAGGTAATGTTAATCGCACTCATCTCCAGGAGAATGCGAAGTATATTCACATGATCACATGGTCAGAGTCCCCAACAGCGGAGACTGTGACTGAAACCGTCCTGGAGTGCACCCGTAAAAGAATAGAACAACATGAGATCTTCAAAGTAGAGGAAGGGGAGTTGTTCACTGATTGGGAGCCTTTGTTGAATACACCAATCACCTTCTCAGCGAGGGATATGGACCAAGAAATCGAGGTTCACAACGATCCATTGGTGTTAACGTTGCCCATCCATGGATAAAACGTTACCAAGATATTGACTGACAGCGGAAGGTCCCTCAACATCCTCTTTTATAAGCCATTTAAAAAAATATGATTGCTCGACGAGCAAATGTTTCCGTCCCCATATACTTTATATGGGATTAATGGCTCTACGTCCACCCCAAAAGGGTAAATTTTTCTTCAAGTCAATACAGGGCCACTAACGATCAATACAAGATTCTCAGTTGTGGATGCACCCTCCCCATATAACGTGATCATAGGAAGAATATGGGTTTATAAGCTGCGAGGCACAGCATCGACATATCACCAATTCCTACACTTTTCAGGACCCGATGGTGAGAAAGAAATCAAAGGAGATCATTCTGAGGCTAAACGCTATATGCTACGATGATAACGCTAAACGAAGAAAGGCAAAGATGAGTGTGAATAAAGGAAAAAACACAGGATAAAAGCAAAACTATTTGGGTAATACAGCTTCTCTAACCTATGACACCAATCTCGCAGAAAAGGATAACTCCGCTAACATAGAGGAGAAATACAAAGACTTATTAATTAAATAAATATTAAACGAAGCTCGTGTAAAACATTCCCTTCTCGATGTAAAAATTTAACAAACACGCTGGTAATGTCATATGTTTGACACGTTAATCAAACATCCAAGACCTTTTTATCATTTAAGGCTAACTAAACATTCTCTTCTTTTCTCGTAAATAGTTATTAAAATATAAGTTACATTCTCTTCTTTTCTCTTAAATAGTTATTAAAATAAAAGTTCAGATTCGATTACAGTTTACGACTTGACACATTGTCAGCACTCCTATGATTCAACTATCGCAGTTGTGGGACTCGTGTCTTTGGAATACTGGTTTAATCGTGTTGAAACTAGAAAGTGAACAAGGTTCAGTTTTAATAAAAGTTTAATAATCATCTTATCAAGATTATTTATTTTAAGGTAGAAAATTGTTGTACGTAAGAGGTAGAGAAATTATGGTGCCCAAGGTAATATTTTATTAGTAAATGTAGTGTGGTGAAAAAAATTAATATGTGCATGTCAATTTATGGGCCTATTATGGTGAAGTAATATTTTTATTTCTCAGTAATCAACCATAGAAAATAAATATTATTATGTCTCACTTGTTCTTTTTAGCAGGTAATGGCACAGGGTCTGGAATTCTTTAACATACCTAGCAGTAATAGGTGTTGAAGTATTACGGTTACTTGCTGAAGATGTTGTTACATTGATATCTTAATGTAAACTTCTACATCCCATTTGTTTATCTACATGTCTTGCTCTATGATGTGCATCCGAAATAGAGCAGCAATCAAATATGTTGGGTGTATCATGATATTGTTGAGAGAGACCACCTATATAGCGAGCGATTTTTTGTTCTTTTGACTCTGACAAGTCGTTAAGAGAAAGTAGTCGGTAAAACTCTTTGGTGTAATCGTCTATAGAACGTACTCCCTTGCGTAGGTTTTGCAGCTGCTGGTACATCAATCCAATGTAGTTATGTGGTAAAAACTCTGTTTTCATGTGTTTCTTCAACTTCTCCCATGATACTAACTTCTGTTTTCCCTTATGACTGACTAGCAACTTGTGTTGTTGCCACCACGAATTAGCCCTCCCACGAAACATAGTCGCTACCAACGAAACTCGTTTGTTAACTGGTACTTCTTTGAATTCCAATACTTCCTCAACCGTATTCACCCAGGAGAGAAACTCTTCCGGCTCCAAACCACCATGAAATTCTGGGATCTCTACTTTTATTCCTGCCTTCCAGCGATCAGAATCCTCTCGTTGATTTAGTCTACCTTCGCGATGCCCTCTAACAAAAGGGTTAGCGTTATCATCTTCTACTTCCTTCCGAAGGTTATACCGAAGCAAATCTTGGACATCTTCAATGAATTCTTCTCTAGATCTCCATGGGATGAAACCTTCTGGACCTCCTCCTCGACCCCACCGATTGCTACTCTTGGTGGAATCTTATCAACCCTAGAATCGACTTTGCTCTGATACCAACTGATGCAGCGGATAATAATGAAAAGAAAGGAAAGAGAGGTATTGTTCAGACTTCAAATATTCCTAGGAATATCGACTTTGAACAACGATAATTATTTAGACTTCGGTTTCCCGACTGTAAATACTAATCAATTAAACTTGAACAAGTTTAAGAAAATAATTCTTATTGAGCAAATTCAACCGCTTAACTTAATATATAGAGGACTCTTTTATAGACTTGGGGAAAAACCCTAACTTGCTAGTCAAGTAAGGATGAAAAAAAAACCTAAACCGACTCAAACCCTAATTTGTTATTTTTGGCAAATTTTGGTCGACCAAAAATAATGAAAGTACTCATAAAATAAAACTATTTGCCGCAAACGACGACCCAAACGGACTCCTAAAGAAGAAGTTATTAACAAAACAAATTTTTTTCTAAAATAGCAAAAACGCATGTTTGAAGCCCTAAACAATGGAATTTGGCTAAAATCTGAAGACCATGAGACAAATTCGTGTCATGTCTTGATCGTTGGCCCGTTTCCAATCAAAATAGACCCCTCTTGAGCTAAATTAAAACACTCGGATCTTTAGCCTCCAAATATGCTATAGCCTGCTCATCTACATCAGTATCTCATTCTTTCACCTACCATATATTTGTATTTCTATAAAATTAAAATTATAGATTAGAATATACAAGGACGCGGGAATCCCTAACCCAAAAAACTCCTCAAAATACATAAGAATGCATAACATATTTGAAATCCTTTTTCTATCAAAAAAAATAAGATCCCAAAGGCTTTTGGTTAGATTGATGTTATCCTCTTTTCCTATGTCCATATGGTAGACCCAATTAAACTTGCAGGAGGTCTAATTAGCTTGGATAAATGGTTTCCATTTTGAAATAGTTCGATGGAACATTTACATAGTCAATATAGTTGTCAAGACCAATTTTGCTATTAAAGATCGACTCTTAACTTGTTTCTTTGACAATCTTTACCTAAGAAATATAAAATAATTTGGGATTACCTAAAAGAAATAGCAAGTTAATATTCATAATATGCTTTAGGTACTTCTTGGGGACATAAATATAATATTTAATCAGTGAGAACCATAGACTAATTCAAAGATCAGAGTAGCATGGTTTAGGATTCTAAGGCTATAAATATACATATAACAACCGTAAAACTAAAACACAAAATATTCAGGAAGAATTAGATAGAGCTTTTTATTATGCATAATGGAATCTCAAATCACCTAATGATAATCTTACTCATTTGGTTGTTGTATGAGCAGACCATTGCCCCATCTCTCTAATTCTAGATGCTAATCATAATCAAACTGAATGGGTTTTCAAATTTTATGTTTAGTTCTCTAATCATCTTAAAAACCAAGTTCTGTTGATTTTTAAGGGGTTTTTCATCCTAATGGCATACATTTCAATTCTTAATCATTATCCAAAGGTAGTCGTCTGGCAAAGATTTTAAGCAATTTAACTCTCCGTTTTGTGTTGATGGGTCTTTTACCTTAAAGAATTATACGAATTATACGAACTTGAAATTACTTAGCTTTTAAGAAACGGATGGAGTATTATATAAGTGTAACCAACGGATAAAACATTCCATTTTCTAATAAGAGCAAAATTTAAAAGTTATTCAATATTGTGAAACTAATAATTGAAGTGTACGTCAAAATACACTGGCTGGTAGGATTAGCTCATATAGAAACAGTTATCAAAAGCGAAAAGAAATTATGGTGTTCCATTGATTCTGTATATTATTAGTGAACACCCCGTTGTGCCCGAACTGGTGTTAAAACTTATTGATAAGTTTTGAATTTAAATTGTCAACATCAAAATTTAATAATTTTGTTAGAAAAAAAAATTGTTTAAACCACTCGTACTTAAAAATAAACTAGAAGAATTCATGTCCAAATAAAAAGTCTTGTGGAGTTGTGCTCGATCCAGGGACAGAGCCATATGGAAAGGTGGATACGTAATTGCCCACTCAGCCCAGCTAGTTCCCTCCCAAGAATTCCTGAAGGCTTATTTTGGTAGATATCCACCAGGTGGGATTTGAAAGTTCCCAATCCAAAGAGGACTGGACTTGCACTTGCTCTTGCTCTTGAGAAGATTGAAGAGAGCGACACACTGAGGAGTAGATGCTCCAAACTGTTGCTCTAGAAAAAGAAATAAGAGGAAAAAAAAACATAACACTGTTTAAATGATTTTCAAACCTCAGCTATAGAGAATTATGAACCACTGCTAAAAACCAAAAGTATGGCTCGTTTTTGGCCACGAAGTAAACATGTGAAAAACGATGGAACAATACGTGGTGAGCTCAAAACGTTACATCCGACTGTGATTCCAGTGGATGTCAATCCAGCCGGCGGTGGAGTCATTATCCATCGGAATCCCACAGCTGGATTGGCTCCAGAGTCTCTTATTACAAAATACACTATTAGATGGGTTTTAGATGTCTTGAAACACTCAACCTCACTGTACGAGTGATATGACTCGGAAGAACAGAAATTTCTGGGGTCAGTGCAGTCAGCAGTGGGACTGAATGTATTTCCTGAAAAGGAAAACAACCAAAATCATTCAGAGACTTGGAGCGTTCAAGGTCATGCGAATATAACATGAACTATATCCAAATATAGTCGTTCAACCAACCGTAGTGGGACGGACTATAACCATATATAGTCGAGTTTTTTAGGGTTTGAGATCAAATTTGATCTAAAATCCGGAACAAATCCAAATTTGGTGGAACATTCATGTAGCGTACGTCTCTCATCAAGCGTAAAAGTAGCATACGTCTCATGTCAGGTGCAATTGAACCTAACGTCTGATGTAGTGGGGCGTTCACGTAACGTACGTCTCTCATCAAGCGTAAAGTTAGCGTACATTTAATACAGGCATGAGTATAATGTACATCTAAAAGAAAATGAGGCAGAATACTAAATCTACGGCTAACTAAATCTAAGAAGAAAATGAAACAGACGTGAATATACATGAACGTCCAACTATACTCTACTATTTTCCCATTGCGTTTTTCCATGGATTATACCTAAGTTCTTTTAATTTTTAGTGTGGTCTACTCTTTAATCTGCTCATAACTGTGAACGCTCTTTAACGCATAAAATAGTAATTTGACAGTTTTATTTATTTCTTTTCTGTTCACATATATTTCAGCTTGTATTTTTTTATTTTGTAGTACTTGACTTGCCGCCATGAAATTTCAACAACCAATGAACTATTTTTGTTGTTTCTAAGTTATCACCCACAAAAATATATTGCCCAAAGAGAAAATAAATAAATAAAATATTCTCATATGTACTTTAACTTGGTGGTAATGGCACCGTGTCTGGAGTTCTCTAACATACCTATCATACAAAATTCCAAAATCATGGAAGATTTATTATCGCTTGAGAATTTGGTTTTTATTTTTATTCGTTTCTTTTTGTAGAAAACATATGTGAACACACAGCACAATGATTCCCCATTTACCTTAGTATTATACTACTATGAACCATAATTTATGGATGCTTACATAGCCTTTTACCTCACATGACAAAATGATATGGATCGATTGACCCAAGAGCTGACTACTGTTTATCATCATCTAGATTTTACGGGCATGTGGCTAAATTTTCCAAAATCAAGCTGCGGAAGGGGTTAGTTGGTTAAAGATATTAATAACTTATTATATTGTACTATTATTTAGTATAATAAAATTTATCTTTCTATTAAAAAATAAAAATAATAAAAATAAAAACTTTGTATAAATTAGCAAATCCAGAGTATATAAAAACCGTGTAGACACAAATAAATTCAAAAATTTAGCCTTTTATTTTGCATGGAAGATAAGCCTATTTTTTTATTTGTCTACACAATTTCTGTCTTGTTCAAAATAGCAGGTACATATGGAGCGATTGTAAAAATAAATTAAAGTGTTTATAAAAAAAAAGAAAAAAACCAAAAATTCACGATTTTTATATGAGGTTATCATATTGTATCATATTATTTGAAGTTACCAAATTCATATAAAACAAAATTATTCTGACCATCTGGATAATTTAATTAGTAACTCAGTAACTACGATCAAATTTGGTAATTTTTTATAGCAGTCATGAATTTGGCTAATAAAACAAACCAAATCTCCCAAAAGCCTAATGTGTAAAATAATAATATTATAATTGTATTTTTCTTCTGTTCACATGCTTAATTTACCTTTCGGTACTTAAATCGCCCCCAATAAATTTTTAACGACCAATGGCAAAACTTCGGATCGGTGAAGTGAAATGTGTGTCAGTTTGATATAACTAATGCCCTACTAATGTCATAATGAATTATGTTTTTGTTACTTTATACCAACCACACACAAACGATGGTTTCGTTTCTCACATGTGCTTTACCAGGTAGTGCCACACTACTGTCTGGACTCTGGAATTCCAACACGACACCACAGAAAAATTCAAAATGATGGATCCGTGCTTTTAAGATTTTTTCTTTGTAAAATACATATGTGAACGCGTATGATTCCTCATTTGCCGTAATATAAAAAATAATTTGTGGAGGCTATGATTAAACGGATCCATTTTTCACACAGACAAAATGATATGGATTGACGCAAGACCTGACTATAGTACTGTAATGATCATCTACGCAGTTTGAGAGGCACTTTTGAAGAGCATGGACATGGGCATGGCTAAGTTTGCTGTATTCCTGTTGGCAAAGGGGCTACGAATGTTTGGGCAAATGGAAATTAGTTCCTGAACTAGAACAATCCTGGCAAAGGCGGCTGGCCACTCAATAGAAGATTATTATTTTTTTATTAATTTTATATATATGTATTATTCTTCCATTTGAATATTTTTTTAAATGATTAATTTTTTATTTCTTACCTAGCTTATTTTTTAGAAACGAATTGAATATTCTTTATCATTTAGATAATCTTCACCCGCCCCTTCTTTTTTTTGAAACATAATCTTTCCTTTATAAAATGAACAAACTAGATCAGTGCTACAGAGAGGAAAAAATAAGAATGAATTTTGTGATAGAGATTGATGAAAGCACAAAAAAAACTGTCAAAATGTGAATGAGTTCCTCCTGGTTTGATGATATTAACCCGAAGAGATGAATAAGGGCCTTGGCATCACTAATCACCCGTCACTTCTCTAAATTTATTTTCAAAATTCCATTTACTTTTTTTTATCTTCTTCGTGATCTTACATTTTTTGCGGCCGAAGTTACTCATCTCTTTAACTAATTAAACATATTCTCCCCGTAGCTAATATCTATTCCACTTAGCCTGTTGCATTTCTAGGGATCGTTTATATAAATGGCCAATTTGCAAATGATTTATAATACGTTGGTCGGATACAATAAAATACGTAGTAAATTTTAAATTACAAATTGGTATTTGAAAATGTCGTCCCAATAAATACCGGGAATCGGGATTAAAATATATCAGTATAAAATCACCGATTAGGAGTTGGAGTTTACCTGCTCTGTTTAATCACATACTACAGCTAGAATTTACCTGTTCTGTTCATCCACATGCGTAACATAACATTTCCTAAAGGAGGGTCTGTGCTACTCATCCAGTCAGTCATAAATATAACGTACAGCCAAAAACTGTCACATTCCAACAGTAGTTATAAAGTGTTGGAATGTTTACTGCTTGGACAACGGAATAATTCAGCTGATTATGGGATGGATTTTCAAATTTGAGGTCAACAGTTTGAGTCCCCGTGCTGGCCTTATATAACATTTTATTCAGATGTATGTTTTTTTTTGCACAAGCAAGAATATCTGTTTTGGTGAAATTTTTCAGTTCGCATGTCTGCAGTATTATTAATTGACACTTTGAGGGTATGTTACACTCAGCAGGCTCGCAGTATCTCAAAGTCCATCTGGTTAGACCAAAGTCAAAGTACCCCCCTTAAGTCAAACAGGGTGTCCCCATTGCAAAGATCTAACCCACAGGGCCACAGCTATCATCCATAACTCGGATCCCTGTGCGGTTGTGCCCGTAAAAAGTCACGGAGCCACCGCATTAAGGAACTCCGCCCAAAGCCCCCCATCCATATTTGCACATTTACGTTTTAATTCGATTTGGTATCCTTTCTCTAAATCGAACAAATTTGGTATCTTTCTTTAATCCATTTTAAAACTCGGTAATCTTATGACAAAATTCTCTAGACAAGAACTTAACTCGGATAATTCATTTCCATCTAACAGTTCTAACTGTGCTGTAATACTGCCGGTTCAAATAACTATGTACTGCTGGTTGGCATTAAACAACCACCAAGTAGTCATGATGTAGGAAAACAATATGGATTTACTTCCTGACATGTTACAGCTAGGATCCAAATTTTTATTTTATTTACTGACTAGATCCATTGTCACATTTTTTAATAAAAATAGTGTTAAAATCAATAAATTTTGGGGCCATTTATTTGTTTGATAAGTGAGAAAGATGGTCACACCACCTCCCCATTCTATATTGTCGTGAATCTGTGTTCTATATAAGATGTAATGAAGTCGTGGTTACTACTTGCGCAACAACCCACCTCTAGCTAGACTAGACTAGATCAGAGATCAAGAGATATAGGTTGAGAGAATCAGAGGGAGTAGTGGGAGAGATAGAGCACAGAAGAAGTCTTATCAAGCTCTTGCAAACTCCATTGCAAGAGCTCAACATTCTCTGCTTCTTGCTCTGTTGCAGTTTCTGTCACTCTCATTTAACTCAATTCTCCATTTAGTAAGTTTAATGAAACTAAGATCTAAGCCAAAGTGGTTTTTTAAATTTCTTCTTCTTATCTTGT
This sequence comes from Papaver californicum, assembly GCA_023531435.1. Lineage (NCBI taxonomy): Eukaryota > Viridiplantae > Streptophyta > Magnoliopsida > Ranunculales > Papaveraceae > Papaver > Papaver californicum. The sequence continues at coordinate 327,162 of JAJJMC010024318.1, forward strand.
TTATTCAATTATTCATTTTCATTTAATGGTGTGGGTTTTAATAAGTAGTTAGAAACTACTGAAAAATTCTTGATTGCTTTTATTGGACCCCCAACAGAGCCAATATAATAAGATAAGTAGGGAATCGAAGCTTTTGACAATGGGGTCTTTAATGGAATGGGTTCCATTGGCAACAAGTTTTATACAAGAAAGAGTTCATGGAATCAAGAAATCAGATATAATCGATGGAATTGCAAAAATATGGGAGTTGTTTAGAATTTCATTTATAGCTCCAATTCTAAGAGTATTTGTTATAATATGTTTGATAATGTCAGTTATGTTGTTCATTGAAAGAGTATATATGAGTGCTGTGATTCTTTATGTTAAATTATTTGGTTTGAAACCACAAAAAAGATACAAGTATGAAGAGATTGAAGATGATATTGAGAAAGGAAGTTCTCATTATCCTATGGTTCTTGTTCAGATCCCTATGTACAATGAAAAAGAGGTAACAACACTTTCTTCTTCAAATTCTTCATTCTGATTTCTTCCTCAGATTCTCCTTTTTAATTACTTTCCATCTGTAGAAAAAAAAAAAAAATTAGAAAAGTTTCAACTTTTGCATCTCTATCATGCATGACAGACTAGGGACCCTCCCACCCCCACCAAAAGCTTAGACTGAATCAGAAGTCTCAGAACTAGACCATGTGACCATGGGTTAGTAAATTATCGTTTTTCTCCACTGGGGTCAACTACTTACTCCACCAAGTTTAATACTTTTTATGAGTATGTTGATTGTTGACAAATTTGCATATGGTTTGATGGATTTTTTTTAGTTAATTCATTCTGTCGGTAAAAATAACTTAGTAGGATGGATGGGGACCGATTTTGAAGTCACATGACATGATTTATGTGGTGTTGCTTGTTTTTTACAGGTTTATAAGCTATCAATTGGAGCTGCATGTGGGCTTTCATGGCCATCTGATAGGATTATAATTCAAGTTCTTGATGATTCTACTGACCCAATGATCAAGGTGAAGCTCAATTCTCACTGTTTCATTTCTTCAATCCAACTCATATAACTCAATTTTGTAAGGTTAGGTGGGCTAATAAAAAATAAATTTTCAGGGGGTTATAACATTTTTTCAAAAAACAAGCTTTGAATCGATTTTAGGATTTTAGTGGTGGCTGGAGCCTCTTTTTTTGCGAACGTGTTGCCAATTTAGGGAGAGAAATAGTGACCAGAAAGAAAAAGATAAGAGTCGATTGGAAACCCAAAAACTGAGATTTTAAACACGTGGTTAATTATTTTTCAATTTTTGTTTATCCCTGTTGTTGTTGGCTACAGGACATGGTAGAATTGGAATGCCAAAGATGGGCATGCAAAGGAGTAAATATTAAGTACGAAATCAGACACAACAGAAATGGGTACAAAGCAGGAGCACTTAAAGAAGGCCTGAAACATCACTACGTTGAGATGTGTGATTTAGTCGCAATCTTCGATGCAGATTTTACTCCGGAACCGGATTACCTCTATAAGACAGTTCCTTATTTTATACATAATCCTGAGATCGGTCTTGTTCAAGCCCGTTGGAAATTTGGTAAGCATTGAATTTTTAATTTCTTAATTATTTTTTTTTACATTTTGATAATATATTTTTAAAGGTCAAGATAATATAATTAAAAGGAAGAAGCAGCGGTACGCGCTGATCGTGCGCCCATCAGCACGATCGTTGTCGGCATCGTTTACTCCAGATATCTTATCAGTCAAGTCATGTCGTTGGTTTGCAGAAGCAATCACAAAGGAGTAGGCCATATAGTTTATCTTCTGGGCTTCTCATATCTATTGGCCTTATGTTGTACAGTGAATGCTGATGAGTGTATAATGACAAGAATTCAAGAAATGTCATTGAATTACCATTTCAAAGTTGAGCAAGAAGTTGGTTCATCAACCTATGCTTTCTTTGGTTTCAACGGAACTGCTGGGGTTTGGAGAATTAAGGCTCTTTACAGTGCCGGGGGATGGAAAGATCGAACAACCGTGGAAGACATGGATCTTGCCGTTCGTGCCAGTCTTAAGGGTTGGAAATTCGTCTACGTTGGTGATGTTCAGGTAATTTAATATTTAACGTGTAGTTACATTTTTTTACTGACTGAACATTTAACTCTAATTCCGGTCTAACAATTTCCATCGTCCCTCAATTTGAAGGTAAAAAATGAATTGCCGAGTACTTTTAAAGCATTTCGGTTTCAACAGCATAGATGGTCTTGTGGACCTGCAAATTTGTTCAGAAAAATGGCTATGGAAATCATAAGAAATGAGGTATGTTGTAATCGAATTCTTTTGTGCAGCATTAATTCACATTTGAGAGAATTTTTTGTGTATTCTGTCCAGTGAAGTTTGTTCTCAATTCGTAATTGACATACATATTGTTGCGGATTGCAGACTGTGAACCTGTGGAAGAAAGTTCATACCATATACAGTTTCTTCTTTGTGCGAAAGATTGTCTGCCATATCGTTACCTTCGTCTTTTACTGCATTGTTATTCCGACATCCGCTTTGGTTCCTGAAGTCTACATTCCGAAATGGGGCTTGGTGTACATTCCTTCAATCATAACCCTGCTTAACGCAATAGAAACTCCAAGGTAGAATTTTTTCCAATTAATCATCACCAATTCCATTACTTCCCCCATGTTATTACAAGAAATTTAAGTTTCGATGTACTGAAAATCTGCAGGTCCTTCTACCTAGTTATTAACTGGGTCGTTTTCGAAAATGTCATGTCTATGCATCGAACAAAAGGTACATTTATCGGTCTGTTTGAGGCAGGGAGAGTGAACGAATGGGTTGTCACTGAAAAATTAGGAGATGCACTACTCAAATCGAAAGACAACAGCATTAAACCAGCGATCAAACCATCACAGATACCTTTGCTGGCAAGAATCAGAGAAAGGTGTGTAAAACAATTCTCTAGCGTAAATGTACAAGTTTTATAAAAGTGTGCCTAGTCCTTATGAATGTTGTTCGATAACAGAATTTACGCGATGGAACTATGCGTCGGAGCTTACATCTTCTTTTGCGCATCCTATGATGTTGCATTTGGGAAGTATTGGTACTTCATATACTTATTTGCCCAAGCCATTGCGTTCTTTGTTACGGGTTTAGGTTATGTAGGTACTCGCATTCCTAACTCGTGGGATTAAGCTAGGAATGCGTCATTAGCCAGATACAGAGTTACCATCCTGTAACAGCAGCACTAATATCAGTACTAATTGTAAACTCTTCTTCCTTACTGGTATATCACATCTGCGAATTAGTGGTAAAAAGTTTTGTAATTGTTGGTTTTAGATACAATTCTTTAGCAATAAGAACATACATTTCTGTAAATATTTTATTTTTATGATAAATCAAATATCGCTAAATCTTTGTTTAAATATATGTCTTTAGACTTTGGTTATTGCATTTTTACTGTTTTTGCTTTGGTTGAGTCTGTCGGACGTACAATCTACATTTATGCCTCTCGGGAGACGGATAAGGCTTTAAAGAATCGCCATAATTGGAACAAGATTCGGCTATAACGTTCTTTTGAGTCACTAGACAAATTTTAGATTAATAATATGACAAATTTTAAGTCTCGAGATAAATATCGGTGACAATAACATAGCATTCTTTTGATATCACCAACCAAAGAAAAGAGTGGTACAATAACATCATCCACTCCAGACACCAGGACTAACGCTTCTCTAACCGTTGTATTATCTCAATTAAAACGATAAAACAATAGTTAGACTGAAGATGTTTCTTTCGGTGAATCTTCAATTTTTTCCGACATCTTAATCTTTTAGTTTTGTTTCTAAGCTGATGAACTCGAGTTAGTGGATTTATTTATTAACAGTTGTACTCTCCTTTTTTCATTTGCTTTTTTCTTTTTGGCTATTAAATAGTCTTAAAGACTCTTAACTACCAATAGACAAATAAACCGATACCAATTTTTATGGAAACAAACATGTAAAACGTATTACTAACTTGTATATTGTGTTTCATATATAATTTATTTTAGAAGACCCTAGACAGTCATTTATATGTATTATACTATCACAGATGGCATTTAGCCTTCGGAAGCTAACAAATCAGAAGATCTTAGACTTGTGCACACGTATTTAACTTGATTCTGTTTTCGTTTACTTTTTCATTTGATTTGACAAGATCATCTAAGCATCGACCTGATTCAAAACCAAAGACGAAGCGAAAATGGTAGGGAAAGGGGTGCAAAAACGATTCTTTATCAATTTTAGGGGGTGTAAAATGGGTTTTAGAAACCAATATACTAAAAAAACAACCAAGCCAGCCAGGATGGACGTGCAACTGCACACCCATCTTTTAAGGTGGCTCTGCCCGTGTCCAAAACTACTAATCAGATTACCGCGAACGTGATGGGTGACGACCAAAGATTGGAATTTTGTAATTATTTTCCAATTTCTTCAAATTTATTGGTCATTTAAAGCTCTTGTAATCAATTTGAGTAAATTACAGTTAGTTTATAGTGCAATCGAAAGATTTGGCTCAAATTTGAAGATATTAAAGTTAGATTGAAGGAATTTGAAAATCAAGAAATCGAAATATTTGTTAAAAGTTTTCTTTTGGCATTTTCAGGAAATTTTGTTACTATGCTACACTCTTCTCAAGTTTGAGCGAAATTTGGAGCCAAACCGTAAATTAAGTATTTAATTTTATTATTTTCATTCCAATTTGAAGATCTAACTAAGACAAGCTTAGATATTAATCTTGCGGAACTACAAGGTCAAAGACGAAGAACTCCTTGTAGTTTCTATCGATCTTATTCCTTAATCAATAATTCTTAAATAACTGTATGGTAGAAGAGAAAGACCTTTAGAATAGAGAAGAACTACGATGATCAAAATAAGATTCTGGTAACAAAGATCTATCAGGTAAAAGATAGTTTGATCGGGCTTCACGAATCCCATGTGAACTCTTCAAAGTCATAACCTAATTATGTTTCTCGAGGAAACTCAGGTCTTTGGAGGACGACTCTTTCAGCAGCAAGATGCACATCATACAAGGAATGTGAATCTTAGTTGCAGAGATTCCTCTATTTATGATGATGAATAAGACTGGGTTGCTTAAAGTTCAAGGAAATATTATTTGCATCCAAAACAAGTTCATGAACTAATTTCCATGTTTGTGAATTACTTTGATCCCAAGTAATCTCTTACTGCTAATAACGACTTTTCACTTTGGTCCCTAGTAAGTTGTTTCCATAGTTATAGATTTCTAGCAATAGAGTTAACTTACTCGCAATATAATGGTTCAAATTAATAATACCTTGTAAGCATGCGAGAAATCTGCCTCATAATATAATGAAGAAAATGACGCATGCACACATTTTGTCAATAAGGACCGTGCACCATTAATTTCACGAGCTAACCAATGTGGTATGTGAACCATCAAGCAATATTGAAGTTCATTAACATCCAAATCTGTACAATTCGTGAACTAAAAAACTTGGTTCACGAACTCTAGATTTTTGGAGTCAACATGAAGATAACCAAAAAGCACAGTTCGCAAATAAGGAAAATCAGTTCGCGAAATCATGATATTGGATTAGTTCAGGAACATATCCAAAAGTGCATAGTTCGCGAAATAGGAAAATCAGTTTGTGAACTCAACAAATTCACAAGTTCCAGGAACATGGTGAAAAATATACAGTTCGCGAATTCTTATGCACTTTGGAGTTTAGTAACATCAAGTTCTGTGCATAGTTCCTGAACCACCATTTTCAGTTTGTGAACTTTATTGCAACTTGAGGTTTTTAGGATTTTCTTTTGCAAACTTAGTTTGTCAAACAATAAGAATTGTTCTCAACCTAAGATTAATGCAATAAATCCTTGAACATCCAATGCTTGAGTTCGTGTTTCGATATTAGTCAAGTACAATCTTGCAACTAAAAACTTTTTCTTGTAATTTATCATATACTAAAGCCATACGACATTGTCGCAGAAGATAGAATGGGTAGAAATAATTAGTAAATAGGATAGTCAGTCTTCATATACCTTTGTCGACGAAGTTCTTGCTGATTTCTTTGTGTTTTTCAGTCTTCAATCTTCAAGGGTATTCGATGATTTCCGATATTCAAGTACCTACATCTAATCCTAGTACGAGACTGACTTTAGTAGACAATAAATCAAGAAATAGTTTTGATCATCTAACATTGACCACTAACTTGACATACTAACACTTGTAGGTTCAATCGAGCAATGCTTTAATAACGTTCATATTTGTCCACTTCTCGAGCCTGAAGATTCGTACGTGGGGTTCATGGTGGCTCATCTATTCCTCGGCGTATCATCTCTAGGATACGGTTTGTTGGGCTGCATATGATCCTCCTGTCACGATTGATCCTTCCGGCTCTGTTTTCAGGATCCGTAATTAATATCGTTAACCTTGGATGCCTCCTCTTGGCCAAACTGGACTGTCGACGCCTTCTGGTGCAATCCTTTCCTTCGGTTTTTCAGCAAGTCTTCAGGTTCTGATTTTCTTGGGCAGGACGTGCATTGCCTCCACGTACTCATGTATGATCACAACGGCTAATTTGGAGGCTATATGGATGGTTTAGTCATACTTGTTTTCTGGTTTCCATTTTAGCGCCTTCACTCCTTGTGTTAATGCTTCCACTTCGGATGTGGATGTTGTTGTGTCAGTTCCTTCATCTATTATTTGGATGAGACACACCTCTGGATCTCTTAGAGGAATTCGCTGGTCAAGGAATATCTCCTTCAAAACTTCTGATTCAGGTAACCTTCCTCTAACTATTTTTGGTGGGACATTTTGAGTTAGCACGTTAGCTGGTAAGGTTTTTGACAGTCGAGTGTTTCGTCAGTTTAATCTATTATAAGCGCTGCGGTGTTAGCGGTTGTCGCTGTTCCTGCGATTGTTATCGCACTCTCTAGATCTCTGCTACTTTCATTGTTTGATTTCTCTTCGCCGCATCTTTGGAGATGCGCGGGTAGTAACGAGTGTCGATGATTGTGGCACGTATTTGGAGTTCCCCATCTTAGTTTCTCTGAAAACTGGCAAACCACAATGGACCTATGATAATCAACCAAGATCTTCGAACGAAAAGATATGGTAAAACCATTTTTTTTACCGGGTGTAGCTCTAAAGGAACGACTCTTTTCTTCAAGGTACAGTTTTTAAGTGGTCACAAGTAAAATATGGGATGATATGAAATCTCGATTGATGTGTCTAAAAAGAGGCTCGTTTGTTCTTTTCTGATAGGAGGTTTGTTTGTAAACATAAAAAATAAAATAAAGGGTTTAACTGCCGCTAAAGTGCTTTAATGGCAGGTTTTTGTTTGAAAAAGTTAAACTTTAGAAGCTTGCACTTTAAAGCTGTTGTGATATGGAGATTCCTCTTGTTTTAGATTTTTCGTACTCAAACACTCCGTATGTAATACCCTTTAATTTATTTTTTTGGGTCGAATTATGTCTGATTTAATTAGTTTTGTTGTTTGGGTTGTTGTTTTCTTTGTCTTAGTCTACATAGATTGCATGAACTACGAAAACTACATGTTTACGGTGAAAATATGGTCATCTAATTAATTTTAAAAAATAAATAAAATAAAAAGATAATTAAAATAAACAAAATAAAACCATATATATACATATATATTGATTATCAGTATTAATGTAGGTTTTGTAATAAAAATTGTGGAAAAGAATTAAAAGATTTGAAAATCTAAAGCTAGGTTAGAGAGAATGAGAAGGAGAAGAAGCTAGGGTGTTTAGAGAAGAAGGATATGGAGAATCAAGTGAATTTTCTATATAATAAAAGGTAGAATGCTAGATCTTTTTCTCTTTTGGTGATTTGCTTGTCTTCATTTGATTTTGTATGATTTTGTATTGTTATGCTTCTGTAATTTATTTGTATGAATCTATATCTCCGATCAAATATCAGTCTTATTATACTTATAGATAACATGCTTAGGCATGTATGGTTAAAGTTTGAGGATAACTCACCACATATTCACCGTTGAATGTATGTTTGAACTAGAATGTTCATTTCTGAAATTTCTGGACAGTTTTGTTAACGATAAATTTAAGCTTAAGAAATGAATATTGTTCCTGTTGATTCATCTTAATATGTTAATTGGATTTGAATAAAAATAAAAATAATAAATCTTTAAGTCTCGTTTCGACCCGTAACGCCTTGAGTTAGAATCTCCATATGGGTTTGACCCTGGTCCAGAACTCGGGTTGTTACACGATAAGAGGTTGGAAATGATTACTAGAGAGTATCATTCCTTAACTCTATATTTTTCGATTTAATTTTAGGTTGAAGAATTATCTCTGATAATTATTTTCCTGGTAAGTAACTAGATCGATTTTGATACTAGTTAGGCTTATCGAATCTAGGGAAGCATTATATTTCTCTGGTTAATCGCTTCCTGATGAGGAATTAAGTTAATTCTGATTTTAGTAGGCTTATCAAATAAAGAGAGAATTACCTCGGGTAATTTTCTTCCTGATAAAAAGCTAAGTTAATTCTGATCTTAGCAGGCTTATTAAAGATGGTATGCTAGAACTCTGTTTTTGTCTTAGGCTATTATAGGTTGAATCGAGTTCTTATAAACTTCTGAAGTTCTTTCGAAATACTTGTTGTATTTTTCGGACCTTTGTAATTTTTTGTGACAAAATGGGGGGGAACATATGGAGTATACAATAATTCCGATTACTTGATGAGAAAGAACATATGTGATGTAAAAATTTTACATTTAAAGGAAAAAAAGATAAAGCATTGATTAAGAGGGAGAAAATATCATGTTGTATAGTATTCACAAACTAAGGAATAAAATAATAATACTTAACTTGTTATTAGGATATGCTTCAATAACGACATTTATTTGGAATATTTGCAGGTCAGATTGGTTGTTAAAACTTGGATCAAGAGTATAAAGATAGAATTAAGAGACTGTTATGTTATGTAATATTTTTATTAAATCTTGTATTCTCTATATGGAAAGAGGTTTGTCACTAAAATTGACAAAGAGGGAGATTGTTATAGCATTGCTCGATTGGGCTCACCAAACATTGGCATATCAAGTTTGGTTGTTAAGTTTAGTTCCAAAACTCGAGTCGCTTGAGTAGATTACCAAAGTGATCAACTTCATTAGGTTAGACTAGGAACGTAAAATGTTGATATTTGCTCTAGTTACTCATAAAGACCTGAAGAAGTATCGAAGAAAATAAAGACATCATCCTTCAGTTAGAGGTTAGTAACTACAGACTTGACATGTTCCATTTTTGTCTTGGTTCTTATAATTATTTATTCATTGAAAACATAACACACGAAGTCAAGATTGTCGTACAATGACTTTAGTATTGGTGACTTGGTCATTATATTGCGATCAAAGTTTCAAAAGGATAGATAAACAACAGTTATTTTGAAAAATTAAGTATAAGGAGTGATAAAGTATAGTTTATCTATAGACTTCGTGTTCCCGACATTGCACTAACTGGTAACTTGTTATTTCTTAGTGAGTTGAACCTCCGAGTAATAATGTACCTTAATAAATGTGTATGAAAATAATTTCAGAAACATAGTTTAAGGAAGTAGACTTGCAAAACTAGTTTCGTAATCGAAAAAGGATTCAGGACCGATCCTAGAAGTATGATTGATTCCTAGATAAAACCGATCCCTGTAACCGATCACAAATGAGGACCGATCCTGACTATGTCTAACTTTTTCTTTATATTTTTGACTTGTCGGTTATCTTCACAGGTTTTTGCAGATATCGAGATATATACGAATTAGATTGGGAATGTCCATAAATGTTGACATAATGTTTGAAATGTGCTAAACTCTAGTATGTTATTGTTAGATCCCATACAGTTTTGTAACTCCATAAGTTGCATATGTTGTTGTGTCATCATCACATGATAACTCTCAAGATAAGATGATTAAAGCTCATATTACGTGTACAACGAATTTGATTTAGATTTCGAAAGAGAAGCTGAAAAATAGTTGGCAAAACTCTTAAAGCCTTAGTCTTTTTTCTACCGAGTTCCAAAGATTGAAAAAAAAACTTATACTCTTCGACAAGAGATAAAAAAAAAGGGCTTGCAACTGAATGATTTAGCTGAACAGAATAAATCACTTTTAGTTAAAGTGGAGGTTTTTGATAAAACTCTAACTAAAGAACGAGAATTTCTAGATAAAACTCTGACTAATTAAGAAATTAGTTATAATTTCTTCTGGTGAAGAATTAAAAAAGTCCTAGCACGATTTTGTCAGAGTGTGATAAGAAGCCTAGTTTAATCAAATCTGAAACAAATCATGATTTTCGTTGTATAGGATCATTATCTATAGGAATCATTAAGTCATAAGAGAATATTAAAATTCCTTCATCTACTTTGGAAATTCCTCTATCTGAAACATATCATGATTCCCACTAGGAAGGGTTGGATTCTCCACTTTCTTCAGTCTCCACTATAGATAAGACCGGGATCGGATATTGTTGTTCGAGATGGCGGTTGGATCAATATAGGGGATGGTCTAGCTGATTGAGTCTGCTCAGAAAAATTAAGCCAAGTTATGCCGAATAATATATATATATATATATATATATATATATATATATATATATATATATATATATATATATATATATATGGAACAAGATTATAGTAATATATGGGTTGGCTGGTAGAAAATATTTTGGCATACTAGAGTAATCAAGTGAACACAACATGAGAGCAACTTCTCTAAAATTATTTGGATTCTAATATTGTTGCTTGCTACAAAACTTTTAATGAGTCGTTTTTAAAGGATATCCTCCTTCACTGCAAATACTTAGTAATCCTAAAGCTAGTTTGATATCATTGTGAGTTTTGAAAAACTATTTTTCTGTTATAATATATTATGCTTTGTAGTACTATGTTGTGCCGTGAAGATAAAGTAGTTGGACTAACAAATTATAAACTTTGTTTAGCAATTCATCATGTCGAGGTGATGTTAATATAGCTAATGAGGGAATAGACAAGTTATAATAATTATTTTGAAATAAAATATATAAGATATAATTTTGTTTCCAATATTGTTAAATTATTTTATTATTTTTCTATTTAAATAATTTTATTTCATATTTATCTATTATTAATAGTATTATTCTATACATTTTTTTTAAAATTTTATAATATTAATTTTTATTGTTATCGTTATCATTATCATTATAATTAATTATTTCAAAAGAAAAAAAGAGGCTTCGGATTGCCGGTAAAAACTCCTATACACTTCTATCCCCGATTATCAATACATTCCATGTATTTGATTTCAACTACTAAAATCACATATTTATGAGTATCTGAAATTTGATAAAATCATAAAAAATTTGAAGAGATAAAAATAGAAGAAGAGTAATTTTTTTAATAATATTTATCTTTTTCTTAGAAAAAAAGACAATGTTAAAATGGAAAGTTACTTAAATAAATTTAATGGGTCATATTTTCTACTTTTAATGGAAAGTTACTTAAATAAATTTAATGGGTCATATTTTCTACTTTTACCGCTTTCTAAAACTACTTCCAACTATCTTTTAAAAGTTGACATAAAATGAGTGTTTTTTATCCAAAGTCACTTTCAGCACTAAGGACATTTTTAGTAAAGATTAATTAAAAATTTGTTATAAAGCGTTTTCAGATAAAAAAATAATCTCAAACGCGACTTCTGATCGACCTATGTGATACGTTTTCAGTGGCCACCAAGTATATCCGCTAGTAACATGAGAAAAAACAGGATGCAATTGAACTTGTGACCGACTAGCATTTTCTGTTTCATACGTAATTTATTTTAGATGCCCAGGACCACGGTTATATGCCCTCCATCAGTCGTTTTGTACATGCATCGATTAGTTTATCTTACACATTAAGACAGAAATCAAGGTTTCATAGTTTTCTCTTCTTTCTTTTTTCGTATTTTTCCTTGAAAAAAAATATTACTCCCTCCATCCTACAAATTATTTGGTATTTGTTGGGAAATAAAAGAAGGGCGACACGTATAAGACGATTAACGAAGGAGACAGTGAAACTAAGAAGAATGAGAAACACACAATCAAAGCCGTATCAAAGGATCGAAAAAGGACAGATGTGAAAGACTGAGTAAATCTCTGCATGATCGACACATAAGATCGGGAAAGTAACATCACACTGATCGAAACAGATAGCATTAAATGCTTATTGAACGGGAAAGTAGGAGTAATGATGAATGAGGAAGGGGAAAGTAAGAATAATTGAATGTGGAACGGGAAAGTAAGAATAATAGTGAACGTCGAACGGGAAAGTAGGAATAATGATGAACGTGGAGCGGAAAAGTAAGACGATAATTACTTTTATCATACTTTGACACATATGATCGGGACAAAGATGACTCTCAAGGAACGAAGAATACGTGTTAATCATGCAAGGTAACTGACCAAAAAGCAAAAGGCATGACCTGCCAATCGTACAATCATCCCGATCCAAAGATAATAAGGAGAACGAAAGAGGGTATCGGGACAAGAGAGACCCACTAGATAATCTATAAATAGTATAGAGCATTCAACAGAGAGGGGGTCGGAAAATTGAGGTGAACAAAGGTTAAGGAAGATTAATTAGAGTAAAAGGAAAAAGATCATTAGGTATGTATACATTGTGTAAGATTAGAATTTATAAATTCCACTATCATGATTCATTTTCTTGATTCAAAAGATTATGGATAATTTGATCAGATTTATGATCTGTAAATGAATGGATTATTAAAAATTTTCTCAAATCATTGGTTTAAAAGAGGATTCTATGTATCAAATTGTAAGTTAAAATCTTTCTGTTTACTGTTTTTTCATCAAATCATTGGTTGTTAATAACAATGGGAATTTTGGCATAAACAGTATTTATATAACTTTTAAGAAAAAATAAGAATATTTTTTTAGTATTTTTTTCTTTATCTTCCCATTTGTACTAAGACTCCAAATAAACATATCTCATAAATTAAAAGGCCGCTATTTGTAAATAATGTTGCTTGATATATATTTTAGAAATCTACGCAATGAGTATAAACATGACTGTTAAATTCTTTATATTTTTTTTTAACAATACTAGTTATTAGTAAGGATTTGTTAAAAAAATAACATATTAGAAAAGAGATGTAAATGATCAAATTTATGGGACGAAAAGAGTATATTAAATATAGTTGTTGATACTATGGGGGGAGCTAGCTGTAAGCATGACTGCACATTCAGCCTAGCTGGCTTCCAAGCTTAAAATGTTAAAGAAAATGGGCTTCTAAACCCATTTTTTGCATACTTACACTCGTAAAAAGATTTTGCTCACATATTCAGATTTTGGAGTATTATTAATAAGAATGTAGAAATGGATATGAGGAGGGAAGGAATGTGGGGTGGAAATAAATTTGAAGATTTTATATAATTAAAATTATAAATTTAGTGATTTGAATTTCCCGCTTCTAATAGCAAAGATGAATTTGTATTAGACAATTAGAGATCACGTCAAAACGTCACAATCAAAATCCTTAATAGTTAATTTAGAAATCACACATATAAATAAAATTTTATCAATTATACTGTGGAAGGAACAAGACTCTCAATTTTTGAGAACCAAGAAAATTCAATTTAGAGGATGGATTGTCAACGTCGAGTCACCAGGTTTTTTGGCATGGGGGAATAAATTCATCACAGTTTCAAATTTTCTTCCATAATCCTATTTTTCAAATGATTATAGATCGTATGGTCTTCAAGACAAATAAAAAATAAGAACTTAATGTAAGATCAAATAACCAGAAAATAAATGTAGATTAAATATATGGTTAATATAGAAAAATTATTTAGTTAATTATATTCTATGTAAAAAAGAATTTATATTCCACCTCACTTCCTTCCCTCCAGTCAACATTATTCGGTTTTGGCTCCGCCCCTAGTTGATACTCGTAATTCTCAGGTTATTTCTAAATAAAACGGATGGAACCAGTATTGGTGCTATAAGTTCCATAACATATCATATTTGTTTTTCTCAGGAAAAAGTTAATTGGTTCAATAACCTTTAAATTTGTTTTTATAGATGTAAAAGGCATGTAATATAAGATACTTTTTAACAACTCAAAGATTAAAAATATACTTTTCTAATATCCAATTTTGAGTATTCTATCCAAAATTCTATCTTTTTTTACAACTGATTCTTTAGTCAACTTACTAAAGTACCTCTCTTAATCTTTTAAGGATCAACCCATCGTAGATTACATCTGGATTTAAGAGTTTCATCACTTCATCTCTATTATGATATTCTTTTCTTGTCAAACAAAGGAAGATAATATATTTCCACAGTAATCATAAATAAAGCCGAAGGGTTGGGCTTTGCTTTTAGACCTGATGCACTCTAATGTGTAGAACTTAAAAAGAAATGAAATGAAGACACTACTGTGAGATACTGGTATGTGCTAAATCGAAAAATCAAATTAGATGTTGCGTTAAATCTTAGGGAGATACTAAAATAAGAACATGATGAAAAATCTCGTCATCACCATTGTCGTTCATCCTTTGTCCAAAAGAGAGGGTATTATTACCCTTAAAACGACATGTAGATTACATTTGGGATCCCATTACATTTTCAAACGTATGAAATGAGATGTTTCATTTTACATTATAAAAATTCAAATGAGATGTTTCATAAATTTATTATCGATTAAACCTAGATAAAATCATTTTTTATCCTGTATATTTTAATAAAAAAATGTTTTTTCAGGATGTATATATAGTTTTATCATGTATATTTATATATTTGTTTATTTTATGTATAGGTGACGGTGGTTTTTGTTGTATTTTGTTATTATTGAAAATGGTGGTAGGCGTAATATGGTACTTGTTGAAGTTAAAATGTTGGTAGTGGTTGTGTTAATTTTTTTTTTAAATAAGGAACGAGTGTTTTACCTATTTTTCGAAGAATTTTCCTTATTTTTAGTTTAATCCAGTGTGCATCAAGTTTCATCCTACTTATTTTCCGAATAATTTTTCTATATAAGTTTAAGCCAGGACGCAACCAGATTCATCATAGCTATTTTTCGAATAATTTTTCCTACCATATTTTAAGTTAGGATGCAACCAGTTCCATCCTAACTATTTTTTGAATAATTTTTTTTTCTTAGTTTAAGCCAGGATGTATTAAGTTTCATCCTGGCTATTTTTTAAATAAATTTTTTTATTTTATTTTAAATCAAGATACAACTAGTATTATCTTAGCTATTTAATTATTTTTTTAAAAAAATTTACTATTAACAATGAATCTTATTTTATAAATAATTTAATTTTTTTAAAAAAAATTTAAATTTTATTAAAATTATAAATATATTTTAAAAATTATAAATTTTCCCGTGGTTTATTAACTTGATTCAATTTATTATTATTATTTTTTCCATTTTTTCTTGACAGGATCGTCTAGGTAATTAACAAAAACAACGACAATACTAAAATCATAAATCCACATTTCTTGTTGAGCTTCAAGTCAAATGTCTGTTTGTCTGTCTCTAAATCGTGGAAAGGAAAAGCATTAAAAAACGTCATGACTTATTTGGTCACAGTAGTGGTGGTGATGAGGTTGATAGCCAACTAAAAACAGTCATGTGTCATCATGCTCATTGCTGAATCTCCTCTTACAGTCTTATATAAGAGAAAACGTCATAGATTTTTGATCAACTTAGAGAGAATGGATTCATCAATGCAATGGGTTCAATTGGCAACAAGTTTTGTACAAGAAAATGTAGATAAATTGAGTATATCAGATGTAATTGATGGGCTTAGAATGGTATGGGAATTGTTTAGATGTTCATTACTAGTTCCAGTTCTTAGGATATGCGTGTGTATATGTTTAACAATGACTGTAATGTTATTCATTGATAGAGTTTATATGAGTGCTATCATCTTCTATATTAAATCTCGTGGTTTGAAACCACAGACAATTTACAAATGGGAAGAAATAGAAGATGATGATCTAGATGTTGAAAAAGGTTATGATCTTGATCACCACCATCACTCTGATCACGAGCACGATCATGGTCATCATTCTGATCACGATCATGGCCATCACTCTGATCACTCTGATCACGAGCACGGACATCACTCTGACCACGATCACGGCCATGACTCTGATGACTCTCATCATTCTCATCACTCTGATGACTCTCATCATTCTCATCACTCTCATCATTCTCATCATTCTCATCACTCTCATCATTCTCATCACTCTCATCACTCTGATCACGACCATGACTCGGATCACGATCACAGTCAT
Organism: Papaver californicum; assembly: GCA_023531435.1. NCBI lineage: Eukaryota > Viridiplantae > Streptophyta > Magnoliopsida > Ranunculales > Papaveraceae > Papaver > Papaver californicum. The sequence continues at coordinate 343,491 of JAJJMC010024318.1, forward strand.
CATTCTGATCACGATCACGACCATGATTCTGATCACGATCACGATCATCATCCTTCTAATTATCCAATGGTTCTTGTTCAAATTCCAATGTACAATGAAAGAGAGGTACCATATATACATTCATTGTGTTCCTGTCAAATGTCTTAAGCTTAATTTATTTCTTTTTCATTTCAAATAATGGTTACCATTGCCAACGTTGTAACAGGTATATAAGCTATCGATTGGAGCTGCATGTGGACTTTCATGGCCATCTAGACGAATCATAATTCAAGTACTTGACGATTCCACCGACCCCATCATCAAGGATTCCGTGGAAATAGAATGCAAAAGATGGAAAAGCAAAGGAATAAACGTCAAGTATGAAATCAGGGACAACAGAAATGGGTACAAAGCAGGAGCCCTTGCAGAAGGTTTGAAACATCAATATGTTAGGCAATGCGATTTGGTTGCAATGTTTGATGCCGATTTCACACCCGAACCCGATTTCCTTCATCGGACTATTCCTTATTTCACACATAACCCGGAAATTGGCCTCGTTCAAGCTCGGTGGAAATTCGGTAAGATTTAAAATCTCTTACTTAATTCGATCATAATGGTTGACTAATCTAGTTAGATCGTGAAAGAGTGTCTTACAAGAGTGTCTGCTTGATCACCTCTTCATTTTTTGGGAATGAGTCCACTATTAAATGCAGTGCGGAATAAGAAAAAGACTATCTCAAACACACTTTTCAATGTGGTTATTTCTTTGATGTGGCCATGAAAATGACTATTCTGCATCAAAAGACATCACCAATATATGGCAACTCCAAGTCCAAGGGGCAAGGCTATGCGTATCGGTTGTACAAGATAGTTCAAAATCCCAAATCGTCGTGCCTTCAATTTTTCTTCCCCGTCTTATACTTCATCCGTCTCAGAAAAAGTGGTTTCTTATCATTGTTTAATTTATTTTTCATTTAGGTAAAAAATAAAAATAAAAAAATATTTCATTTTTTTTAAACAAAGATAGTATTAATCAATAAACTATCACAGACTTTAATGGAAACTTAAGCTTCTAATAAAAATAAAAATACATCTACTTATGTAAAAATAAAAATTGTTAATAGAAAAGTCATTAAGTAAAGTTTTTTACTTTACAAAAAGTCAAAAACAATACATTTTTGTATATATAAGTCAGTACGATATATGGCTTCCAGTTCCACACAATTAGACTTCTTAATTTTATTAAGCCGAAAAGTTAACATTCTTGCGAGAATATGTTAGTTCCTGCTCTCAAGTTTCATCATCATGTCTAATCTAAATGGGCTAATTACTTCAATTGGGCTTTTATTGTGCAGTGAATGCCGATGAGTGTATAATGACAAGAATCCAAGAAATGTCATTGAATTATCACTTCAAAGTTGAGCAAGAAGTTGGTTCTTTCTCCCATGCTTTCTTCGGTTTCAATGGAACTGCTGGTGTTTGGAGACTTTCCGCTCTTCAAGATGCTGGTGGCTGGAAGGATCGCACTACTGTAGAGGACATGGATCTTTCTGTTCGCGCTGGTCTCAAGGGTTGGAAATTTGTGTTCGTCGGTGACGTCACGGTAATTCTAAAAAATTGTGATTAAATGTTATTTGTCATACTTGAAACCATTCTGACGTCTTGTAGGAGTAGAAAAAGTCATAAAAAGGCGTAATGAAGATTCAGGGCCGACTTTATACCAAAATGGCCAGGGCAGTCGTCTCAGGCCCCTCATTGGCAGGGCGCCAGGGCCTTTTGTAATGCATTATGCCAGTGCCAGGCCTAGAGGAATAGTATGTTGTAGTTGGGACTGTTTTGTCCATTACAAGATCACCTGTTTCAACTTTCTTTCCTAACAATGGCCTTTCAATTTTGAAGGTGAAAAATGAATTGCCGAGTACTTTTAAAGCACTACGATACCAACAACACAGATGGTCTTGCGGACCTGCAAATTTGTTCAAAAAAATGGCAAAGGAAATCATCACAAATAAGGTAATCGTTTGTAGTTTCAATTTGAGGTAATCGCAGTTATATTCTTAGTCAAATTTCTATTCTTGTTTTATCACCTTTTATCAATGCTGAACTCATTGTTACTGAATGCAGACTGTGAGCATAAGGAAGAAACTACATTTGTTATATAGTTTCTTCTTTATTAATAAGGCTGTCGTCCATATCGGTACATTCTTCTTTTACTGCATCGTTATTCCTACGGCGGTTTTAGTTCCTGAAGTTGAAATTCCAAAATGGGGATTAGTTTATATCCCTACAATCATAACTTTTCTCAATGCAATTGAAACTCCAAGGTGAAATCAATTTTCTATCTTCATCAATTCCTTTCATTTGCACAAGCATGTTAGCTATCTATCATATGAAGCTTATGTTTGATTACGTGCGTTAATCCCTGCAGATCTTTCTACTTAGTTTTTAACTGGATCCTTTTCGAAAATGTCATGTCTATGCATCGATCAAAAGGTACACTTGTCGGTCTGTTTGAGGCAGGAAGAGTAAATGAATGGGTTGTCACAGAAAAATTAGGAGATGCTCTACTCAAACCAAAGGACAACACCAATAGATTAGCAGCCAAATCATCAAAGCTCCCTCTTTTATCACGAATTCGCGAAAGGTATGCACAGCACATTTCCTTGCATTGCAAAAATCACAATTATCTGCATCATTCATAGATTTCATTTCTAATAACTATTCCTTGTTTTGTTCATCTATAACCAAACCTAAGGTTTTATGCAATGGAACTATGCGTCGGAGCGTACATCTTCCTTTGTGCCTGCTATGATGTCGCATTCGGGAGGTATTGGTACTTCATATACTTATTTGGCCAAGCCATTGCGTTCTTCATTGCTGGCTTAGGTTTTGTTGGAACGCGCGTCCCTAACTCTTGGGATTAGGAAACAGTGCATCGACATGGTACATAAAATTGTTTTGTAATCAATGTAAACAGCATACTAGATGCATCTCTAATCTCTTCCTTGTCAGTATATCTCGGGAGTAGGGAATTGCAATTGAATAAAAGTACTTCCTCAAAAAAAGAGAAGAGGAATGACAAAAAGTTCCATTGCCGGGATTTGAACCCGGGTCGCCTGGGTGAAAGCCAGGTATCCTAACCGGGCTGGACTACAATGGATTGATGAACATCCCTTATGTATGTTTTACTTAATAGCTTATGATTCATGAACATAGACCAGTTTTCTTAAAGAGTGATGTCAAACTAAGGCGTGAAATCCCACATATTCTGTCTTTAGATCCAAAAACAACCAAGATTAAGAACTTAAGTAAGGACACAATATATAATCTCACATTTACTCTAGTATTGTTTTTACTTACGAGATCTATTCTGCTCATTCTAAAGTCCAAAAAAAAAGAAAATCAAACACTTTAACAAGCACATGAAAGCTCAACTAGTAACTAATAACAAACGTCAAACCGAACCAAATTCATTTTTTATATACAATCTCTGACCATTCACGCATCAACCCCAACGTGACAAAACCAGTTTCAACCAATAATGAAGTACTAAGATGCAAACGAAGATTAATTAAGAAATTTGTCCTAATGTACTTGATTATTAGCAAGTGTACTGGGAAAAGTATGTGCATTTGGATCTCGGTTTTGCAAACTTGAGAGAATTGTATGTAATGGCATTGGTTTAGGTGGGTTTGCTGCTCCTTTAATTTCTTTTGAGTGAATGGATAGGTTCTTGTTACTCTCGAGCTTTGTTCCAGAATCAGTACTACTTCATTTCACAAAAGATGATGCAATTCGAGAACTTGGTGTGACATGGGATATTGTAAGAAATTCAGTGTTAGCTCCATTTCTGAATGTATGTGTCCATGTGTGTTTAGCAATGTCTATAATGGTGTTCATTGAAAGAGTATACATTGGTGTTGTAATCCTTTTTGTACAGTTGTTTGGCTGGAAACCGGAAAACCGATATAAGTTTGAAGCGATTGAAGTTGATGTCGAGAAGGGTAATTCGAAATATGCTACGGTTCTTGTTCAAATTCCAATGTACAACGAAAAAGAGGTTAATTCTTCTCTTCTTTCTTGAAAATGTATATGGTTTTCGCTTAATGGCGGGGGGCTTATGAATAATGTATATGTTTGCAGGTTTATAAGCTCTCAATTGGAGCTGCATGTTGTCTTTCATGGTCATCTGATCGAATTATAATTCAAGTCCTTGACGATTCTACTGATCCAATCATCAAGGTATTTTCCATCTCACATTTTTGTCGGTGTTCGTTCCAAAATCATACAAGAAGTTACTAAGTAACATTTGTTGGTATTTAAGCAATAAACTCAAATCTGTTCCTCCAAAGATACCTAGTTTAAGCAAACAATTACCAATCACAGAAAATAAGAACACAAGTATTTGGTGTGGTTTCGGCAGCGTCTACGCCACGAAGAATAACTATATAGAAGAATGAGCAGGAAATATACAATCTCTCACCCTCACTTCTCTCTCATATAGCTAACTCTTTGATGTATTTTTAATATAGTGGTAAAAAGAGGTTCGATTCTCGAACTTGTGAAGGTAATGATTTTAAAAAATATTGGACTAAATCTAAACTAATATAAATCAGGAAAATAAACTAGAGAAGATTTTAGAAAATATGGAGAAAACTAGGAATCAGGGTTCAGTTATTTCTAACAATTTATGTGATTAATCATGTAATTCTTTTTAACAATTTAATTCAAGTTTGCCAAAAATATGTTTTCTAGAAGAATAATTGTAAATCCTAAGCATGTGACATCAAGAGTAATTAACTAAGCATGACCCATCAAAAGAGAACACAACTATTTAATAAAAACCATTTTTTTCTAATTTAAATCCATGCAAATAATAATAAAAGAATTATAAATAATTAATTAAAAATAGACTTACCACATAAAATTGAGAGAAAAACCTCCTCCATCATCCCAGTAAATATACTTAGCTCATGGTGGAGAAAACTTGCTCAAAAGATCTCTTCATTGCTCAAAATATTGATTACAGGGTGAAATAATGGTGTAACAGCTGAACAGCTACTTATATAAACGTTACAGAACTTGGTTCAGCCGTTACAAAAGAAAATAAGCAACAGAGAAGAAACAGTTGCAGCTCAATATAACGACAGTTCCAGGTTAGTGAACGACAGTTCGCTGGAGCTGTTTGTTCTTCACCTCCTTCTTCCCTACACGCAGCAGCAGAAAAGAAAGTTTCCTGTTCACTTTTCCGGCGATTCTCCACCCTGATTTTCTTGGCTTTTCTTGGTATTTATAGACTCTCCTAACCCTAGGGACTTCCCTTAATTGATAAGGACTCAAATAAGAGTCCCAATCAAACTCAAATTCTTGTTTCAAACAAACAACGGCGTGATATTTTCTTCTCCGGCTACAACTCGGATTTGGAGCATTTTTCTCGGCGTCAATCTCTATTTCTTCATGTGTTTGATATTGTTTTGATCTCTACTTGCTTTTGGGTTAGATTGAAATACCAAATATCCCAAAAATCACGTAAAAGAAATCACCAGCAACTTCATTTTGATAACCAAATAGGTTCCCGCCAAAACTGAATTTTTGAAACGTGAAAGGGGTGCCCCCAATCCAAAGTGTGGGTGCCTTTAACACTTGTCCCGGGTGCCTTTAACACTTTTTAAGCCAATTTTTCCACAAATCTTTATTCTTCTAATGTACCTACAAAAGCATAAAAACACGTAATATTTGCAAAATCGAATACTAACTTAATAGAAACTAAGGTGCAATTTAGACATTAAAACGTGTCTATCACTCTTCTTGAAGCTCTTCTATCGTTTCTAGTTATTTAGAAGAAGAACTATGGCTAGTTAATTGATTACCCTAGAACTCTTGCACCCCATGCTTATATAGGCCTCCAACTGTTAGAAACATACCCGCACACCTAAACCGAATCAGACCCAACAAAGGAATGTCTGATTCCTTGTAGCCCACTTCAGCTGGTGTTTGATCCGGACACATATTCTTCTCCAGCTATAACCTCAAACAGAGCATCTTGGCTCTGGCTCTCCTCAACAATGGTGAGGGAATCCAACAATTCTCCCCCTCCCGAGCCATGAAGGAAGAACCTCCAACCAACGATTAAAAGGATGAGGGCACTAGGCCAAGACCGGCCTTAGCACAAAAAACCTCATGTTTGTTCTTCGGTAGTACCTTTTGTCATCATGTCGCACCATTCTCATTCGTATGAACCTTTTCAACGAAGAGCTGCTTCTCCTCTAGAACATCCCGAATCCAATGATATCGAATATGTATATTCTTCGACCTTGAATAAAACAACGGATTCTTGCTAAGGTGTATGGCACTTTGAGAATCACAAAGAACAGTGAATCTTTCTTACTTCACTCTCAACTCCTTAAAAACCTTTTTAACCAAAGCATCTCCTTGCAACATTCTGTGACTGCAATATACTCCGCCTTTGTAATGGAAAGTGCTACGCACTTTTGAAGCTTGGCTTGCCACGAAACTGCTCCCCCTGCAAACATGAAGAGATATCCCGAAGTTGACCTTTTAGAGTCAATATCTCTTGCCATATTATATAGCCCTCCAATGTAGGTCTATCACCACCAAAGCAAATGCTCATATTTGAAGTGCCTTTAAGATACCTCAATATCCACTTGACCCCTTCCCAATGTTCTTTGCCTGGATTTGCTAGAAATTTTCTTACCACTCCCACAGCGTATGCTATGTCCGGTCTAGTACATACCATAGCATACATCAAACTTCCTACTGCAGATGCATAAGGAACCTTCTTCATGCTCTCAATGTCGTCTTTTCTCTAAGGACTATGTTTAGTACTCATTTTAAAATGAGCACCAAGAGGACAACTCACTGGTTTTGCCAAGTCCATGTTGAAGCGTTTAAGAACCTTCTCCACGTAATGTTTCTGAGAATTGTGCTCGATCAAGCTTGATCTCCATCCCAAGAATATGCTTAGCTTTGCCCAAGTCCTTCATCTCGAAAGCCTTGCCAAGTTCTCGTTTCAAACCAGCTGTCTTGTTGATGTTCTTGCCAACAATCAACATGTCATCCACGTATAGTAATAGCACAATAGAGTCACCATCTGGGAACTCGTTCAAAAACACACAATGATCCGCCATGGTCCTCTTATACCCATGCTCTAACATGAACCCGTCGAACTTCTTGTACCAATTCCTTGGTGCTTGCTTGAGGCCATACAAACTCTTCTTCAATTTGCATACCATGTGCTCCTTACCTTTAACTTCAAAACCTTTAGGTTTTCCATGTAGACATTTTCTTTAAGATCTCCATGCAGGAATGCTGTTTTGACATTAATTGTTCAATCTCTAGATCCAAACTAGCATCCAATCCTAGAACCATACGGACTGAAGTCATCTTCACAACAGGCGAGAAAATCTCATCATAGTCAACCCATGGCGTTGGCCAAATCCTTTCACAACCAACCGTGCTTTATACCTTGGTTTAGGATTACCCTCTTGAATCTTCAACTTATAAACCCACTTGTTTCTCAAAACTCTTTTACCAACCGGCTTCTCAACTAACTTGAAGGTGTTGTTCTTGTAGAGAGACTGCATCTCTTCTTCCATAGCAACCAACCACTCCTTAGAGTATTAACTATTAATAGCTTCTTGATAACAGACTGGTTTCCCCCATCTGAAAGTAATACATACTCATTTTGTGAGTACCTAGTTGATGCCACTGATGTGGTTTAGAAAGTGGTAAATAAAGGTTCGATTCTCGAACTTGTGAAGGTGATGATTTTAGAAAATAATGATTTAAACTAACTCTAGAAAATTCCAGGAGTAAGAAAAAGAATAAATAACCTAACTATGATTTTTAAATAATTTTAAACGTACCAGGAATCAGGAATCAGGTAATTCTAACAACCTATGTGATTAATCAGATAATTCTTTTTAATTTAATTGAAGCCCAAATAATTGCCAAAATTGGTTTTGTTATGCTAACAAACAGAGGTAAATCACAAGCATGGATTATCAAAATTAATTAACTAAGCATAATCCATCAAGCAAAAGCACAACTGTTGAAAGAAAACCGTTTTTACTATTCAAAACTATGCAATTTTAATGATAAAAGAATTATAAATAATTATTAGAAAATAATTAAATCACATAAAATTGAGAAAATTACCTTATCCATCATCCCAGTAAATAGACTTAGCTCATGGTGAAGAAAACTTGCTCAAAAGTTGATTTCATTGCTCAAAATATTGATTACAAGGTTGAATAACGCTGTAACAGCTGATTTGATACGCTTATAAGCGTTACAGAAGAGGGTTCAGCTGTTACAGAAAAGTTTAAGCAACAAATGGTTTGAAGCAATAGACGACAGGAAAATTCAAATCAGCAACACATATAAATGTTACTGAGTCTTCTTCTCCGGCAGTGATGGATGAAGAACACGCCGGCCGGTGCAGCAGCAGCTCGTCGGCGGTGACGGAATATTGACCGGAAATCTCTAAACTCTTCTCTAAGCTTTTTTGTGTTCGATTCTCTTGGCTTCTCTTGGTATTTATAGATAGTAGAAACCCTAGAGAGAGTTCTAAACCTAATAGAACTCTCTAGAACAGCCCACAAATCCCATTCCTAATCGAAATCAAATTCCGGCCATGTTCATGATTTTTCAACTGATTTCACGGGATCTTTTTGCTGTTTCTCGATTGTTCTAACTTGTGTGGGTTATCTACTATCATTTGGAACAATCTGGAAGCAAAAGAAACCAAATTTTACGTTGGATTTGTGCTGCCAGTGAAACAGACGAGTCCGATGAGTCGACCCGTGACTCGGCCCGATCCAGCTCGCTGGGCTGACCCGCTGGGTTGACCCGATGGGTTGACCCGATCCAGGGGTGCCCCAATCCAAAGTGTGGGTGCCTTGATCCATTTTCCCGGGTGCTTTGAACACTTTTTGAGCCAATTTTTCCACAAATCTTTATTCTTCTAATGTACCTACAAAAGCAATAAAACACGTAATAGACACAAAATCGAATACTAACTCACTAGAAATTAAGGTGCAAATTAGACACTAAAATGTGTCTATCAAATACCCCCAAACTTACTATTTTGCTAGTCCTCGAGCAAACTACTCTAAAAATAAAGTAAAATAAAATCCTAACTCACTTTCGCAGGAATCGCGACTACATTTAGCATATGCAGTAAGCCGTTAAACCCCTAGGTGTCCCTAGTGGACGAGTTTTGTCTCGTGAGGGTTTACAAGAGGTATACCCACAAAACCTGGATCTAGATCTTAGCAACACGTGAACGATTAAGGATAAACACTAAACAAGCTAGTTAGTTGGCTACTTAGCTATTCGGCTATAGGGACCATTACCCTTTATGGGTCCAATCACTGTACACGAGTGTTAACTCAAGCATACTAAAATTCATATCTAAGACAACAGAGTTCTACTCAGACAGTTATCTATCCACACATCACCTGAAAAGACTTAGAAGATGAAAGTAGACTGTAGAAGGTCGCAAGTGTTGACTGAGGCGAACGATGTGTCCCATATCTGTCTGAAGGTCAGTACCGAGATGAAACCTAGTGTGTCGAGATACTCCCCATTTATTTTCAACGGTTACTACTAACTAAAATATTTACAAGTTCCCATGGATCCTGCGTTCCACGCTTGCTTAGGCGACGGAGACAGGGAGAACTTGAAAATACCAAATACTAACTTTTCTCAATTTTTTTTCTAACTTTTTTTTTTTTTTTCGATTTTTTTTTTTTTTTTTTTTTTTAGTACATGTGTAATCCCATGGATCCTGCATTCCACGCTTGCTTAGGCGACGGAGACAGGGGGACCACACACATAACTCTAAAACAATAACATATTATTCAAAGTGGGGCATGATCTCAACACACTAAATGTCATTCCAGCGCTAATTAACACGTCGATGCTAGGACCCACCAATACTCTCAGAAAAACACGAAATTGCAAATAATAAAACAGAACGTGATGTGGTGGTGACAACTATCATGTTATTTCTAACACCTGAACTCTGTCTCCTTTATGAATAGACCATCTAGCTGGGCACACCAATCCTTATAGCAAAATGGCTAAGTTTCCATCTACCTAGAGTGGTTAGTGTCACCCTAAATTGTTCACATGCTTCTAAATTCCAAATCTTATTAAACCTAAAAAGTCTCCCAATACCCCCAAACTTAAAATAAACAGTGTCCTCAATGTTTCTAAGTAAAGAACATTACCAAAAGAGTATAAGTAAGGGAATCAGAAAGATAGTACCTGAATGAAGCGTAGCAATCCTTCTAAGGAGAGAAAAATAAAGATGTAAAAAGAATCTAATACATACATACACAAACGGCTCTGATGGTCAATCAGAGTACGCTGGGTCCTCCAGAGGGACCTCCTCAATATTACCTGTAGGGGTAGACTCTAAAAACGGTTTCAGTCGTTGACCGTTGACTTTGGTGATATTTCCACCATCCTGAGTCTCAATCTCAATAGCTCCATGAGGAAAAACAGTGCGAACCACATATGGACCTGTCCACCGAGAGCGTAACTTCCCGGGGAACAGATGTAACCGTGTGTCATACAGAAGAACTTTCTGACCTGGAGAAAATGACTTTCTTAAAATATTTCTATCATGCACGAGTTTCATTTTGTTCTTATACTCCCTAGCACTGTCATAAGCATCAATCCTAATTTCTTCCAACTCATTGAGCTGGAGTTTCCTCTGAGCACCTGCCTTGTCAAGTGAATAATTTAGCTGTTTTACAGCCCAATATGCTCTATGTTCTAACTCAACAGGCAAGTGGCATGCTTTGCCAAAAACCAAACGGTAGGGGGACATTCTTATTGGAGTTTTAAACGCAGTACGATAAGCCCATAAGGCATCAGTAAGCCTTGTTGACCAGTCTTTCCTATTTGGGTTGACTGTCTTTTCTAGAATGCGTTTTATTTCCCTATTGGAAACCTCTACCTGACCACTAGTCTGGGGATGATAAGGGGTGGTCACCTTGTGAGTTATACCATATTTCTTCATCAGAAGACTAAACGGTCTATTACAAAAATGTGACCCACCATCACTGATTATAGCCCTAGGTGTACCAAAACGTGCAAAAATATTATCATTCAAAAATCGGACCACTACCCTATGGTCATTAGTTTTACACGACACCGCCTCTACCCATTTAGACACGTAGTCTACGGCAACAAGTATATAAAGATTACCTAGAGAACTAGGAAAGGGACCCATAAAGTCAATACCCCATACATCAAAAATCTCAATAATCAAAATCGGGTTCAGGGGCATCATGTTTCTACGGGTCACGGTTCCTAGCTTCTGGCATCTGTCACAAGCAACACAGTGGCTGCGGGAGTCTTTAAACAATGATGGCCAGTAGAATCCACACTGCAATATCTTAGCAGCAGTCTTCTTGGCACTAAAGTGACCTCCACAAGCCTGATTGTGACAAAAGGAGATAATATTGGACTGATCAATCTCAGGGATACATCTCCGGATAATCTGGTCTGGACAATACTTAAACAAGTAAGGATCATCCCAAAAGAAGTGTTTCACCTCAGCTAAAAACCTAGAACGATCTTGTCTACCCCAGTGTTGGGGCATTCGACCAGTAACAAGATAGTTCACTATGTGTGCATACCAAGGTGACTCAGAAACAACAAAGAGTTGTTCATCAGGAAAACTATCCCTCACAGGAGGGGAATCGTCTGGAGTGTCTAGGACTAGCCTAGACAAATGATCGGCCACTACATTTTCTGCACCCTTCTTATCCCTAATCTCTAACTTAAATTCCTGTAGCAACAGGATCCATCTTATCAGTCTAGGTTTCGAGTCCTTCTTAGACAGAAGGTACTTCAGGGCCGCATGGTCTGTGAAGACTATAACCTTAGATCCTAAGAGATAAGACCTAAATTTGTCTAGGGCGAACACTATGGCTAACAACTCCTTTTCCGTGGTGGTGTAGTTCAACTGGGCATCATTCAAGGTTTTGCTAGCATAATAGATCACGTGTAATAGTTTGCCTATCCTCTGTCCCAAGACTACGCCTATGGCATAGTCCGATGCATCACACATGATCTCAAATGGCTGAGTCCAATCAGGTGCCTGAACTATAGGTGTAGTAGTAAGTAGGGTCTTGAGCTTCTCAAAAGCTCCTAAACAGTCATCATCAAAGGTAAATTTGGTATCTTTTGCAAGTAAGTTGCAAAGAGGTCTAGCAATCAGACTAAAATCCTTGATGAATCTACGATAAAATCCTGCATGCCCTAGGAAAGACCTGACGTCTTTGACGGTTCTAGGAACCTGAAGAGTCTTGATAATGTCTACTTTGGCTTTGTCTACTTCTATGCCCTTGGCAGAGACTATGTGTCCCAGAACTATTCCTGACTTAACCATAAAGTGACATTTCTCCCAATTGAGTACTAGATTCTTTTCTTTACACCTAGCTAACACTAGCGAAAAATGATAGAAGCACTCATCAAACGAAGAACCAAACACAGAAAAGTCATCCATAAAGACCTCTAGAAACCGTTCCACCATGTCAGAGAATATGCTCATCATACACCGCTGAAATGTGGCCGGTGCATTGCATAACCCAAAGGGCATGCGCCTATATGCAAAAGTGCCAAAGGGGCAGGTAAAAGTGGTTTTCTCCTGGTCTTTTGGGTCAATAACAATCTGATTATAGCCAGAGTAGCCATCCAGAAAGCAATAATGGCTATGTCCAGCTAATCTTTCTAGCATTTGGTCAATAAAAGGAAGGGGAAAGTGATCCTTCCTTGTGGCCTTGTTCAATTTCCTATAGTCTATACAAACACGCCAACCCGTGGTCACTCGGGTTGGGATTAATTCATTATCCTCATTCTTGACTACAGTGATACCTGATTTCTTGGGTACAACCTGAACTGGGCTGACCCACTTACTGTCTGAAATTGGGTAAATAATACCCGCATCTAGCAATTTAAGCACTTCCGTTCGAACTACCTCCTTCATGTTTGGGTTGAGTCTACGCTGCATCTCCCTAGATGGTTTGGACTCCTCTTCTAAATGGATTTGGTGCATACAAACTGTTGGGCTAATTCCCCGAATATCTGCTATGGTCCATCCTAAGGCTTTCTTATTGTCTTGAAGCATGGTTACTAGCCTTAATTCCTGGTCCATATCCAAATCTGAAGCTACAATCACAGGTAAGGTCTCTGATGGGCCTAAGTACACATATTTCAGAGTATCTGGTAGCTGCTTGAGGTCCAACTTTGGGGGTTCTTCAAGGGAAGGAACTAGGTTTGACTTAGGGACTGGTAAGTGTTCGAACTTAGGTGTCCACCTATTGCTGGTGTTTAACACGGGTACTGAGTCTAACACAGTACTCACCTCATTAATTTCCCTATCATCAAAATCTAATCCAAAGTGGGCTAGACATTTCTCTAACGGGTCTTCTATTAAAGTGTTTGGTAATGACTCCTGAACCAGAGTCTCTATCATGTTGACATTCTCTAAGCTGGGGTCATCTAACTCTAGTGGTTGATTACTAATGTTGAAGATATTCAGCTCAATCGTCATGTTACCAAAAGACAAATTCATGACACCGTTACGACAGTTAATGATCGCATTAGATGTTGCTAAGAACGGGCGACCTAGTATAACCGGTATCTGATTTTCTGGATCAGGCACTGGTTTGGTATCAAGCACAACAAAGTCCACTGGATACATAAATTTATCCACTTCAATCAAAACATCCTCTATGACACCACGAGGAATTTTTACGGACCTATCAGCTAACTGCAAAGTCATCTGGGTAGGTTTCAAATCGCCTAGTCCTAGCTGGAGGTACACATGGTACGGCAGTAAGTTCACACTGGCTCCTAAATCGAGTAAAGCTCTTTCTACACGGTAGTTTCCTATCGTGCAAGCAATGGTTGGGGAACCTGGATCTTTGTACTTAAGAGTTGTACTATCCTGTAGAATGGAACTTACGTGGCTAGCTATGAAGGCCTTCTTTTGCACACTATGCTTTCGCTTTCGTGTGCACAAGTCCTTAAGGAACTTGGCATAGGGGGGAATCTGCCTAATTGCATCTAATAATGGAAGGTTGATAGTGACCTGCTTAAACACTTCCATTATTTCGTTAAAATTAGATTCCTTCCTAGTAGGTGCTAACAACCTTGGGTATGGAGATCTAGGCATGAAATCAGTTCTCTGAGGGGTTGCCTCAGGTTCGTCAGAGACTTTATCAGTCTCTTCAACTATTGGATCAGGGTGAACTACAGTTTGTTCACTATCAGGCCTAGTTACCTTGTTATCCACTACCTTACCATTCCTGAGGGTACTAATAGCATTCACATGACTGGATGATTTCTCACCAGTCGACATTTCATTAACTCCTCTTGGATTTGGTTGAGGTTGACTAGGGAACCTACCAGGTTCTCTCTCTCTCAGAGCCGCAGCAATGTCACTAACTGAATTTTGTAAGCTAGAAATAGCTTTTTCTAAGGTATGGAATCTCTGCTCATTCTTTTCATCATTGCTGGGCTGAGTTGGACCAGCCGAATTCTTATAACTGAAGCCTGGAGGACCTTTAGCATTACTAAACTGACCTTGAGCCTGGCCTTTCGACCAAGAAAGGTTCGGGTGGTGTCTCCAGCCAGGGTTATAAGATTCCGAGTATGGGTCGAACTTTCTCTGGTTATCAAATCTAGTGTTATTATAAAGAGCAAAAGCCTTCTCTTCGAATTGGTTGGGCTCTGAACTACTGACTTGATTCATTTCGACCAGTTCTAGCCTTCTAGATAAGGCTTCTATTTGGGCCTTTGAATCGAAAGATCCTTCTACCCTATTAACATTTCCTCTTCCTAGAAGAATTGTTCTTTTCGGCTCTCTATTACTCTCCCACTGCTGGGTCTTCTCGGCGATGTCCCTCAGAAGTTTCATCGCCTCAGCAGGAGTCTTACTGTCGAACCCTCCGGTTGACAAAGACTCGACCAAGGTTATAGATGCATAATCTAAACCGTCATAGAGGATTTGAACTAGCCTTAATTCCTCTATTCCATGGTCTGGGCATTGGGACAATAAGTCATTGAACCTCTCTACATACACATACAGAGACTCTCCCTCTAGCTGGGAAAACGTGCATATTTTCTGCCTAACAGACGAAATTTTGTTCCTAGGAAAGAACTTCTGAATAAATGCTGAAGTAAGTTGGGCAAAAGATTCAATTGACTGAGGAGCCAAGCTATACAGCCACGACTTGGCTTTATCTCTTAGTGAGAAGGGAAATAGTCTAAGTTTAATAGACTCGTCATTCAAGTCTCTAATTCTGATTGTGCTACATATTTCCTCGAATTCCCTAACATGAAAATAGGGATTTTCGTTTTCTCTTCCTAAGAATGATGGGAGCATCTGGATAATCCCTGGTTTCAGTTCGTAGCTCGCTTCAGTAGCGGCTAACTTGTGCAAGATGGACGTGAAGTCCGGGTTGGATTCAACAAATCCTTCAGAGACGTCATTGCTGACACAGTCTCGGGAGTGACTAGTTCACTCTCAGTTGGGTTCTCAAGGTCAAGATGAACTACAAGTCTTCCACTGATTAACCTACCTTGAGAGTCTCTATTCCAAGTTCGCCTTAAGGGCGTTCTTGGCATGCAAAAATTAAATCAAACACAATCGTGCCCTGACTCAACCAAATCAAACCTAAATCTAGCAAACAACAAGCATGATGGTTCCACTTAGATTGTTTCTAGACCAGCTTCTATTCTTTCAGAAGGCAACTGGTTACAATTTTAGCGAATCTCTCTGAGCGATCCGAGTTAAATCAAGTTGAAGAGAAACAGGAGAAGCTCAATGGAGCTTTGATACCCCTATCTCTTTGGCAACGCTTCCCTGGGTTACAGGGCGGCTCTAATCAACTTTAATCTAATCTTCCTGCTTTTTGAGTTAAGCTAATAAGGAAACCAATACAGTCCTTCCAACCGATTTTCCTATAAGCTCGTTACCTTATCGGTCTCTTTCTAGTCAATATTTTAAGCTTAGGTTCGTGTAGGTTTCGTTTTCCTAAGGCGGGCAAGAAGGAGACGGTGATGAAATCCGAAACCTTATCTTGTATGGCCAGGCCTTGCCCTTTACTATGCAGAAATTAAGTTCCGTATTCAGTCCTCAGCATATATGCATACAAAGGCGTCCAGAAAACCCACTGACAGGAGATTCGTGGGTTGATCGAAATTTACCTCCCGTTCTAGACGGGCGACGAACCGTTGAAGTCGACTCGGGCCACTAATATCCTTTTTAATAGTGTGCGAACCCGAGGGGCCGAGACAATATCGTAATTGTCGTCCGTCCCTGCACACAGTTTGATATTCAAAATTACCCTTCCGTAGGGTTTAAAAAATAAAATGTCTAAAAGTGTCCAAAAATAAAATAAAAATTACAGAATTAATAAAAACCCTAATACAATTTTCTAAACTAATTAAAACTAACTAAAACTAATTAAAATAAACTAAAAATCTAAATTTAAAAAAAATAAAATCTTCGATCTTCTTTTTCGTTCTTTAAGCTTTTCCCTTTTTTTTTTTTTTTTTAATTCCAAGTCTTTAGATTTAACTCCAAAACTTGGGCGTAATCTCTTTTCGATCCAAAATCGAACCTGTAGTCAAAAGGAAAAATACCAAAACAAACGTAAAATAGAACAAAGTAAAATAATAAAACTAAAAATAAAAACCTAAAAAATAAATCTAAAACCCTAAACCTAAAAACAAGTCCGCGTCGGCGGCGCCAAAAATTGATGTGGTTTAGAAAGTGGTAAATAAAGGTTCGATTCTCGA
The DNA here is from genome assembly GCA_023531435.1 of Papaver californicum. Taxonomy (NCBI): domain Eukaryota; kingdom Viridiplantae; phylum Streptophyta; class Magnoliopsida; order Ranunculales; family Papaveraceae; genus Papaver; species Papaver californicum. Next base: position 360,318 of record JAJJMC010024318.1, read on the forward strand.
ACTTGTGAAGGTGATGATTT
>JAJJMC010024318.1:380337-519003 GCA_023531435.1 Papaver californicum
GCATGAATGTTGAGTATGCTTTGATTGATAACATGTTGGAAAACGGACGATGAATTCTCTAACCAATGCTTCTCTCCCTGATACTCGTTTCTATTAATTTGCTTTAGTTTGCTTTTGTTTAATTTAACTTAATTCACAACATAAAACCCCCCTATTTACTTGCGTAACTAAGAATAATAACAATTTAATTGCCTCTCTGTGGGAACGAACTTGTTCTTATTTGCTATACTTTAATCTATTTTGGAAGAGTAAGAACTCGATTATTTTGGTTGATTACGACACGACCAGTTTTCCTGATGAACAATATTTCTTTGTTTCCCAATTACCTTGGTTTGCGAATACAGTGAATTATCTTGTTACTGGTTTAATGCCTCAACATTGGGGTAAGCAAGATCGTTCTAGGTTTTTAGCCGAGGTAAAGCATTTTTTTTTGGACGATCCTTATTTGTTTAAGTATTGTCCAGACCAGATTATTAGGAGATGTATACCTAAGAGTGACCAGTCCAGTATTATTTCTTTTTGTCATGATCAGGCTTGTGGGGGTCACTTTAGTGCTAGAAGACTGCTGCTAAGATATTGCAGCGCGGATTCTACTGGCCTTCGTTGTTTAAAGACATCCGCAGTTAATGTGTTTCTTGTGAGCGTTGCCAGAAATTAAGAACCATTTCCCAAATAAATATGATGCCTTTGAACCTTATTTTAGTTATTGAGGTCTTTGATGTGTGGAGCATTGATTTTATGGGTCCTTTTCCTAATTATTTTGGTTATTTCTACATCCTTGACACTGTAGACTATGTGTCTAAATGGGTTGAGGCAGTTTCGTGTAAAAAAAACGACCATAAGGTTGGGGTCCAGTTTTTGAATGACAACATATTTTCACGTTTTGGTACATTGCGAGCTATAATTAGTGATGGAAGGTCACACTTTTGTAATCGACCGTTTAAGCTTTTGATGAAGAAATATGGTATTGCCCACAAATTAGCTACCCCATATCACCCACAAACTAGTGGTCAAGTAGAGGTTTCCAACATGGGGATAAAACATACTCTAGAGAAAACAGTTAATTATAATAGGAAAGACTGGTCTTTGAGGCTTACTGATGCCTTATGGGCTTACCGTACTGCGTTTAAGAGCTTCATTGGAATGTCACCTTATCGTCTAGTTTTTGGCAAGCCTTCTCACCTTCTCGTCGAGTTAGAACATAGAACTTATTGGGCTTTAAAGAAGTTTAATTTTTCGCTTGACAAGGCAGAAGCTCACAGGAAACTCCAGCTCAATAAGTTAGAAGAGATTCGTAGAGATGCATATGATAGTGCTAAGGAGTATAAGAACAAAATGAAACTTGTTCATGATAAAAATATTTTAAGAAAGTCATTTTCTCTAGGTCAAAAAGTTATTTTGTACGATATTCGTTTGCATCTCTTCTCCGCGAAGTTATGCTCTCGGTGGACCGGTCCTTTTGTTTTCCGTACTGTTTTTCCTCATGGTGCTATTAAAATTGAGACTCAATATGGTAGAAGTACTTTCAAGGTTAATGGTCAGAGATTGAAACCATTTTTAGAGCCTTTTCCTACAAGTGATGTTGAGGAGGTCCCTCTGGAGGACTCTGCTTACCTTGATTGACCATTCAAGGATGTTGTTGTAAATTAGTAAGTTTCGTAGGTTTTTTTTTGTTTTTTTGTTTTTTTGTTTTTATTTTCTTATTCTCAAAGAAGGATTGTTATGCTTTACTCAGGTACTATCTTTCTGACTTATCTCTTTATTCCTCCTTGTACATATATTTTTGATACTGCTCTTTAATTTGAAACATTGAGGACAATGTTAGATTTAAGTTTGGGGGTAAGGGAGAAATTTTAAGTGCAATAATAAAACTCTAAAATTTAGAAACTTGTGAACAATTCAGGATGACACTGACCATTCTAAGTAGATGAAAACAAAATTCTTGGTTGTAGGAGTTGAGGGACCCAGCTAAATGGTTTATTCATAAAAGGACAAAGCCTGGGTGTTAAAAATAACATGATAGTCGTCACCATATCATGTTTTGTTTTTATTTTTGTAACTTTTTGTGTTTCTCTAAGTGATTTGGTGGGGCACTAGTATTGCCTTGTTGTCGCCAGGATGAAGCAGAATGATTGAGATCAAGCCCTATTATTTTAATTGAACTTGACCATAAAAAAATGACACTTGGATAGCAATATGTGTGTGTTCTCCCTGTCTCCGTCGCCTAAGCAAGCATGGAACGCAGGATCCATGGAAACTACTATGTAATATGTTGACAAGGAGCATGCGCTTAGATTCAAAAGATCTAATCATGTTCTCGGAAAAAAAGAAAAAAAGAAAAAAAAAAGTAAAAAGTGATTGTATATATTCAATAAATCAACCGTTGTGGCCCTTGTATATACCAGCTGAGTTGATACTAGAATTAGGATTCAGACCAGTGGGTGCGTATCTCAATCCATTAAAGTTCATCTTGGCATGATGTTCATACAGATATTCTGGGAAACACCGTTCACCTTAGTCAACATGCGCACAATTCTATCTCCATATCCATCTTCTTAATCTATTTATGTGATTGTGGTTAATTCAATGGGGTCAAATTAAGGTTGTTGTTTAAGTTGGTGGAGTTTTAGATTCTGAGTATCGTGGTCCATTGTACGACTTTCTGAGTAGTGTTTTGTTTCTTATATATGAATTTTAGTACGATGAGTGAAAACTTGTGTATATCAATTGGATTCAAAAACAGGGTAATTCCTTCTATAGTGAAAGAATTTGTAGCCAACTAAATAGCATGTTTAGTGTCTACCCTCAATCGTTCATAAGTAGCTAGAGTTTGGAGTAAAGGTTTTGTGGGTATATCTCTTGTAAACCCTCACGAGATAACACTCGTACACTAGGGCCACCAAGGGGTTTAAAGGCTTGTTGCACACACCAAGTGCAATCGCGATGCATGCGAAAGTGAGTTAGGATTTATTTCTATTTTCTATATTAGATTTGCTCGAGGACTAGCAAATAATAAGTTTGGGGGTATTTGATAGATACATTTTTGTGTCTGATTTGTCTCAATTCTTTATATTGATAGTGCTCAATTCTATAGTAATTATGTTATCTTATTTTATGTGTTTGTAGAAATTTTCGTGAAATAAACATTGTTGGAAAAATTGGCTCGGAAACGTGTTAAAGGCAGCCGAAAAAATTACTAAAGTCACCCCTAGATTGAATAAGGGAACCTTAGTGGTTAAAGGCACCAGCTCAGTGGATAAGGGGAATCCCTTCTTCTTTACGAGTTAAAAGAACTTTTGGGTGGAAAAATTCAACTTTGAAAATTAATTTTGCTGGATCAATTTTGGGAAAGATTCATTGGGATTTCTTTGGAGTTTTGGATTGATACTTACCTGTTAAGACAAAACAGAGATGGTAAGTCTTTTGGAATCGAAAAAAAAAAGAGTTTACGTGGAGTGGAAGAAAAACAGGGAGTGAGAGATGTTCTCGAGATATTTTGAGATATTTTTGGAAGTTGTGTGTGTTAGCAAAGAGTCCTACTCCTTCTAAAACATGTTTCGAACGAGAATCAGCATGATGGAGTGTGGCTGCTGCAGTTAGACGCGTGAGAAGATAAAAAAAGGAAAATCATCCCATGAAAAGAAGAAAAAAAAGATTCCAGGGATATTCTCCATTAAACTCGAAGATTTCTTGGCCCTGCGGTGTATAAAAAGGTTGGTGGGAAGTCATAAAGAGGGGATTGAGATTTTTGGAAAGGTTTGGAGACCACAGAGAGTTGCAGAAATATTTTCGAAGTTTTCTATTGCTGTTGAATAAGAAGAAGAACTTCGTCGTAAAAACTAATAACAACGTTGTGAAAGAAACCGTGACCTTTTCTGTTCTATTCAGCTACAGAGGAAGCACCATATGTAACGTTTATAGACGTCTTAATTCTCTATGACAATTATTTTTCATCTTGTAAACACCTTTTTGAGCCATGAATACATATTTTGAGCATGTTTTTAACATGAGGAGCTAAACCCCATTGCTGAGGCGACATAGGAAGCTGTTTTTCCAATAAAAAATAAGATATTTTTATTAATCTAACTTTTAATTCTTTTATGATTATTTGCCTTGGTTAAAAAATTGATTATAATGATTTTCGTTAAGCAATTATGATTTCTTTTGATGATATATGCTTAGCCTAGGGTTTTGATGTTTCATGCTTTCGATTACAGTTGTTATTCTGAAAATCTACTTGTTGCAATATTATTAAATTGAAAGTCTGAATTGCATAAATATAACTATTGAATCAAATCACTTTGGAAATTGAAAAATAGTGGAATCTTAGCCTCAGTATTCTTTTATTCTTGATATCAACTTTGTTTGAGTTTTGTTATTTTTTTAGTCTTAGAAATGAGGTTTAAAACTAAATCTTCACAAGTCTTGAACGAACCTTTTTTACCACTGTCTACAAAATACATCAATTGACAACCCGAACTAAAGCTATAAATTCTTCCACTTGTCTTCTTATAGTTTGATATCGACAAAACAACCCAGCTACATTACGGTTATTCAGATTACCACCAGTGTCAGTGTAAAAGTTCTCATAGATTCTGCTCCAATAACTCATACTCACTAAACCATTTTGCCAACGTTCCTCATTCCTTGCCGGATAGCATGCAACAAAGGTTCTACATAGAGATAGATCTTCATCAATGGTAAACTCTGCCGGATTAATATATGGTTGATCCATATGGGTGTAAAAGAAGTTGGAGAAGGTGTGATTTGGGAAGTGAAAATTATAGAACTATTTTATAGCCGTCGTATGGAACTAGCCGTTGTCGTCTCAACCTAGGTCGGTCGTCTCAATTGCAACAACAACGGCTATATAATTTATAATTTCGATCTTAGCCGTCCATTTAGGTTTAATCAAACGGCTATTTATGATTTTAGCAATAAACTAATTCAATAACTAATTTTTAATTAAATATACTTTGATTTCAAAAGGAATGAACAAGCTTAACTTAACCAAAATTAAATTTAGATTAAATTAATTAAAATTATATCAAAACATCAATCTCCATTACATTAATTTAATATATTACGGTCTTTTACAAAAATATAAACTATGACAGTAAAAATCTCTGACAATCTTGGGCCTCCTGTTTATCTTCATTTGATGGATCTTCCATTCGATGCGCTCTTGAGAAGATTTTCCCTGGCATTTGTGAACAGTCGTACGGTTTACTTTCAAATTTTCTTTCTCTTCGATTTTCTTGCCTTGAACTCTTCTTTTTCTAATAGCTGCAGATTTGACTTGGTTAACATCTAAAACTTGAAGAACTCTTTGTTTTTTCTCATTCTCAATTTTCTTATAACCATCACATATCTTATGAATAGCATCTCCGAGTATGACTCCATAAAAATCTAGTTGGGTTGGGAGATCAAGTTGGATTGAAATTTTTACTATTTTTTCAGATTTTTTTTTTTGAACAAAAGTTGAGAATAATAGTTTAAGATGGAAAAATTAAGATTGAAATAAAAGTAGAAGATTTTTTGAGTGGAGAAGGTGTAATTTTGGAGTTGAAAATATTTAAATTTGTAGGGAAAGAATTGAAAACCGTTGAGATTCGATCTTTGTCGAATGTCATTGAGCCGTTCGACCTAGCATGAGCCGAATGACTCAGTATGAGTCAATCGTTACAAACTAAGACGATTGACTTACTCTGAGCCTCGATGGACAAACCTCCTAATATATCTATTTACCAAGTCGTTTTTTGGATTTATGAATCCTACCATAGATGGTAATTGATTAATTAATTAAAATACCCATCCTACCGACTTTGCTTTAGGATGTTTTTTTTGTTCCATGATTTACATGTAGTGTTGTCGAATGATGCCCCAAGTGGTCCCAGCCTAACCCACGGTGTTTTTTTGTTTGTTTCGTTACGTTTAGGACTTTGGGAACAAATGGAAGGTTCATTAGTAAATCATTAAAAAAACTGGCTATTTAATTGAGATCAAAAACAAAAATGTGACATACTTTATTGTTTTTGAGTTGGGACGGAGTGAAGTCCATAGACTCACGGTTTCTTATCTTCTTATTTAACTTGTTACTTTTGCAACTTAATTTTCTTCCAGTTTAATGCAAACTATTTATTGTATTTAGTCCAAAATAATAATTAAACATTAGAAATTTTAAAAAGTAATTTTAACTATTCAAACTACTATCATTTTCATCCTCCATAAATCAGACTTTGGTTAAGAGATAAGATTGCGGATGGCGATCTAGACTTTTGAATCGGATGTGTGTCACTATGGAAGATTTTGATCTACATTGTAGATTTTGGATTTTATATTTTGCACAACGATGTACTTTTTCGGCCAGGATATAGATTTTCGGGCACGATAAATCAAGAGGCAGTTTTTGGGTAGAGAGTTATCAGTCATTAAGTGATTTTTGGACCATGAGAAAATTCTGGATTCATCAGGAAAAATTTTGGTTAAGTTAGAAAATTTATCATAAATTACCGAAATTATTACTTGAGCTAGTTATACCGGTTGTAGGAATTATTACCTAATGGATCTTGTAACTCTGAAAATTGGACTCCGCTGGCACTGGATGACATCCAAGTGTGTCCAAAACCAAAGAAAATTAGGTAGTTGATCAACTGAATTTTCAAGCATTATGATTATGAAGAGGAATATGAACTGGCAATGGCCCATAAATACAAAGTACATAATCCATCCCCTGAATAATTAATATTCTCATAAAACATGTGCTTACATCAACTTCTTCTTCATTACAGGAGACCCAAGCACATATTTCAGAAAAAAAGGAGATAAAGGTCAAAATTAGAGACTTCTTCTTAGTGCTAAGAAAAAGAAAAAAACATACATTTGTCCTAAAATTCTTTCTCTTTAGATCTGCTAACTTTTCAGATTTCATAGAACGAGTGAATTCTGAAGTGGGTTTTCATTTATACATAAAATGAGGTTATCAAAGAAGGAGATATTTGATGATTGGGTTCCATTGATAACAAGTTTAATACCAGAAACACTACTTGAGCTATCAAAAAATGATGTAGTTGAAGAACTTAGTTTGGTATGGAACATATTCAGAAGTTCATTCATAGCTCCGGTACTAAGAGTACTGGTTTATACATGTCTGGTTATGACAGTTATGTTGTTTACTGAGAGATTATACATGTCAGTAATCATACTCTATGTCAAACTCTTCGGTCGAAAACCCGACAAGCGATACAAATGGGAACCGATTAAAGACATCAATGACGACGACGGCTGCGGCGATAGTAGCAGCGACGTTGAGAAAGGTACATCATCAAATTACCCGATGGTTCTTGTTCAGATCCCAATGTACAACGAAAAAGAGGTTTTAATTCTTCTTCTTCTTCTTCTAAATCTGATTGTTATTGTTAATTGGCTCTACACTTCTTTCAAGGGTCTTTAATATAGTAGTATCTGTTTGGTTGCAGCCAGTTTAGGTGCCATTAAGACTGACATTGTTCTTGATCAACTCCCTTGTTTAATTGCATCTCTTCTCGCTTCAATTGCGCCATGCCAAATGGACCCTAAAACCAATAAATGAGTCAACTACTCGATACTTCCATTAACAGCTGTGTGGCTACCATGAAATGTGCTACCCACCACACTGTCTATTAACTTTACTTTTCTTCCATCCAACTTGTATTGACAAAGCGGGGGCTTATTTTAATGGGATGGCATTAAATAAATTTTATATATTTGTACTATGAATAAAGGAAGATTTTTTTTTCTGGATGTTTGCAGGTTTATAAGCTGTCAATTGGAGCTGCATGTGGACTTTCATGGCCATCAGATAGGATCATCATTCAAGTCCTTGATGATTCTACCGACCCTATTGTCAAGGTTTTCATCTTACCTCTATGTCCATGTATCAATTTAAAATCACTCAAAAAATCTAAATCTTTCACTAGGTTTACTAATAGGGTGAAAACACATAAAGAATAGATGGATGCTAGACATGTCAGATACTATAGCATTATGGACTCGTGCCATTGTTGAAATGTCGAGTACTTAATGACTGTTTTCGAAAAATAAATTTGGAATTGTTGGAGATTTTGATAGGACTTGGTACAAATAGAATGTCAGAAATGGGCAAATGAAGGAATCAACATCAAATATGAAATTAGAGATAATCGCAATGGGTATAAAGCTGGAGCTCTTAAAGAAGGTTTCAAGCTTAGTTATGTTGAGGCATGTGATTTTGTTACAATCTTTGATGCTGATTTTCAACCTGGTCCAGACTTCCTCCATAAAATCATTCCTTACTTCATACACAACCCTGAAATTGGTCTAGTTCAAGCACGATGGGAATTCGGTAAGTTAGCTCCATCTTTCCTTGCCAATTCGTACTTTCTAGTTCGAGTTAATCTTATTGTTAGAGGCTGCAAGCCTGCAAGTCTAATATAACCATGGAACAATAGCCTTATGGGTGACAAAGATCCATAGAAATGCTGGATAAGTGCTGATATGTTTTTTCATGCAGTAAATGCCCGTGAATGTATAATGACAAGAATTCAAGAAGTGTCTTTGAACTTCCATTTTAAGGTGGAACAAGAAGTTGGGTCCTTCACATATGCCTTCTTTGGTTTCAATGGCACTGCCGGAGTTTGGAGAATTGCAGCAATTAATGAAGCTGGAGGGTGGAATGGACGCACAACAGTCGAGGACATGGACCTGTCTGTCCGTGCCAGTCTCAAGGGCTGGAAGTTCGTCTATGTTTCTGATATCAGGGTACCATATTCTGTCCCTGTAAACCCGAAACAGCTTATATCCATATGAATTGACATTCCACTTTACCAATGATTAGTTTTCCCAAATTTTAAGGTGAAATGTGAATTGCCAAGCACTTTCAAGGCTTTTCGTTATCAACAACATCGATGGTCATGTGGACCTGCTAATCTATTCAGAAAAATGTTCATGGAGATCATCAGGAGTGAGGTAAGTTATGTTAGGTTTCATTTTACTTTACTTTTTAATACCTCCCTGTATTGAGTATTGACAAACAAATTTATAAACGTTTATGCTTCCTGCAGAAAGTAAGTTTGTGGAAGAAGATTCATGTGATATATAGCTTCTTCTTAGTCCGAAAGATCATAGCTCACATTGTGACCTTCTCCTTTTACTGTGTTATAATTCCTACATGTGTTTTGTTTCCTGAAGTCGTAATACCAAAATGGGGTGCAGTTTACATACCCTCTGTCATAACTCTTCTTAATGCTGTTGAAACACCACGGTAAGTTCAATTTTATATACAATGAGTGTACAGTGACCAACACTTACAATCTGCTTGCCCTGCCAATTCAACTGTACTCTTTCTTCAAATGTGTGCAGGTCTATCCACCTACTTGTTTACTGGATTCTTTTTGAAACTGTCATGGCTATGCATCGAAGCAAAGGAACAGTTATTGGTCTACTGGAAACAGATAGAGTGAACGAATGGGTTGTAACAGAGAAATTAGGAGACGCTCTACTCAAATCCAAAAGTTCAGATAATCTACCAATCAGACCATCAGAGAAACCTCCACTGCTGGAAAGGTAGAAGAACATTCTTAAACTGCAAACTCTTAAATGCTTTAACAAAACAATGCAACGTTAAGACCACATAGTTCACAAGTCATGACCAGGATATCTAATTTCTGACACTGACCCCAGTTTGTGAATTCCTGCTTATATGCATTTCTAGCGACTAATTCACATTTCTTTCCTGTATAAACACGAACAGAATTTACTTGATGGAGCTCTTCATGGGTGGGTACATTTTCTTATGCGGATGCTATGACGTTGCATTTGGGCAGAACTGGTTCTTCGTATACTTATATGCACAAGCCACTGCCTACTTTATTACTGGGCTAGGTTACGTTGGCACCCGCAAGCCTAACTAGCAGGGGAAGTGCTGAATAAGGATACACATCACTATTCTCATCATCTGTAAACATTATCTGTATCATTTCTCTAACCCCGTAAGCTCGTTAGATTTATTAATACTTGTTAGTATATATCACATATTTCAGGATTAGACTAGCAAAGTAGGATAGAGTCGACTGATATTGCCATGGTGAAGTTTTCAGTTGGTTAGCTTTTTATACGATTCTTTCAACTATCAATTGTAATTGTGCACAAACATTAAATTTCATTATCAATAAAAATCATTCTTTGTGTAAACCTTCTTTGTTTCTTCAATTTACTAAAGTTTCTAGCAAATGGATCATCCCATCCAAAAAACACATGAAACTGAAAGTTCAAACAAAACCCAATAGAGAAGCTTCAGAAATCTCACCAAATTAGGACTGCTGCTGTTTTCAAATGCTCATATCTTTTTCTTAGTGGTGCTTGTGTAAGCCCTGAACTGGAGCAGGAAGACAACATTTTTTATTACAAAAGATAAGAATCCTCAATCAACAGAAGATACAGATTGACAATAAGTACGCTTTCGTGTATTTTTATAGATGAACAGGTATTATCAGGGAAACCTTGATTTTTCTGGCAGCAACAAAAAAAAAAATTGGGAGAGCACAGCAAAATATGAACATTCCTGATAACAATAACTCCTACACTTGATAACCACAAAAAACCAAAAAACTGCATGAGAAAGAGAAACGATATAGCAACATTAACAAGTTCTCATTACTTTTGAGTTGCACGACAACTTCAAGGTTCAAGAGATTCATTGTTGAAACCTTCCTCCCCCTCTTCCTCTCCCTTATTTTCCACCCTTGCCTCCTCTTTTAGATCGTCTTTTCCTACCAGCAGATTTGGTGCATTTGTTGGCACTCTCCTCTAACCTATATGGGTTCTTCACCGTATCCACAGCATGTTTAACAGCATAAAGGGTCATTTTCTTGACCTCCAATTTGTCTTCCTTAGCCCTATGGTTCTGAGGAAGCAAGTGAAACTCCTCAGACAACCGCATGCATTCTGGAACATTCTCAGGTGAAACAAAATTAACTGCAACTTTTGTACATGACTTTAAATTCCTCACTTGATGAGGACAACCAGCTGGATTGAACACAGCCTCACCAAGTTCTTGCACAAAGGTCCATGGTTCAATTCCATATTCCTCCTTGAGCTTCCTTTTCTGCTCAAAAGTCAAGTAGAATGACTGGTTGTAAATCGGTTGAATTACCTGCTCAACTCGAGAACAGTATAAGTGCCGGAATTCCCAAGAATGCTTTCAAAGGTATTCTTGTAGCTTTGGAACATCTTCTCTACGGAAGATATCCCAGAGAGCACCACCAGCACTTCTAGAGTGATAATCAGACTCAAACATATGACATTCTTTTCCCATTTCAGTATTGTTAACACTGCAGTTCCTGTTCAATAAGTTTGTATGATCAACCTTGGGGTACTCCTCATTTTCTTTTTTATCCTGGGCCATGTGCCTCTTTTTCACTTCTTTTATCTTATCAACCTGTGTATCTTTTAGAGATACCTCATGTATGTGAGTCAGAACATTCACCGCATCAGACATTTCACAATGAAGTTTGGTAACAGAGTCACCTCGACCAAGCTCTTCAGCATGCCCATAAGCAATGTATGGCTTTGGACCAAAGTCTGATTTTAAGGATTTTGGTGGCAGCTTGGTAGCAAGATTAAGAAATCCACGCTTCAGGTTCGTGTACTGTTGATAGGGTAAGGAACTAACAAATTCAATATAATGGCGCGGTAACAAGACCACATGTTTTAGTTTGTACATCTCAGGCCACATGTTTGGGAGCATAAGACCTTCTGAATAGCCTCTGAAAAAGTCAACTATCTTAACCTTAACCTCGCACCAATCCATACAATTCACAGCTATCACATCTAAGTGACCTTCACCTTTCGTCAACCTCGAATTAGTTTTCTCACACAATGCTTTACACATAACCAATGGCGCCCAGCTTAAGCCAGAGGTTCTGTTCAATCACCTTGCGAACAATTACTGGCTCACCTTTGCACCAGTGCTTCTGGAAGTGCTCCAGGTCCCCATCTTGGATGTCTCTTGCAGTTGGACAATATAAGTAGTTGTCATCAACTACTCGAGAAGCAGCTCTCCGTAAGTTATCATTGTTAATTTTGGCATCACCAAATGGGTTAGAACAGGAGGACTGCTGTGCAGGAGTCACTGGAACATCGAATATATTGAGTTTTGTTGCTATTTCTTCAGCATTTTTTTCCAAATAAGAAACCCAATTTTGTGGAAGGATACATTTCAGTTCTAGAATACCAGAACCGCAGGATGCACAAGGAATGCTACAATTATCCATCACTTTCCAGTCAGACGGTAGCTTAACATGATCCTCAAGGATATCGTCAGTAGGTTCAGGAATTGTAGCACTATGTTCTGGGTTCTTATCAATTGATTTAACGCATTTTTCTGCAGGGAGTTTTGCTCTTGACCTTGCTGTACCTTCCCCATGCATGTAAGGATGCCCTCTGTTGACAAACTTCACGTTTACTTCCTCTCCACCCCCTTGAAAGGAACCATCACGAATCTCTCGGCAACAGATAACGCAAAGATCATAATTACAGTCTGGGCAGCTCCGGTGATAGTCGACAATAGATGTTTTGCAGTTGTTGCAATACATAAGCTCATTGTCGTCACAATTTGCATTCCTTACTTTTACTTCAGATGGGGATAATCCCTGAATGGTAGCCTCAACCGCCTTTTCAATAACTTGTTCTTGGTTAATCTGTCTGAGCACCCGAAGAAGATATCTCAACAAATATTTAGAGTACTCAACTTTTTCTTCCATTGAGAGTATTAGGTACCTTTGGTGGACTTGATTCCTCAGCATTTGTCCCCGCGGGTTTGCTCGAACACCTAGATCTCCTTACCCCCATCATCCATTACCTCTGATGACTGGCCTATTTCAGTCTCATTCAAATTATCCCTCTTCCTCTTCTTTAACTGCTGCTGGTCATCATTTTAATCATCTTCCTTAACTTTTCTCTTCCAATTCTGAGCCTCTTTCTCTTCTTCACTACCAGTACCCAAATCCCCCTCAGATTTCTTCTTCTTTACCACAACCTCTTCTTCATTGGCCTTTCTATTCCTATTTTGACCTTTTTCCAACCATTTACTTCTTTCAGCATTACTACTCAAATCCCCCTCATCTGCTTCTTTAACTTTCTTCTTCATCTTAGAATCAAGATCTTCTTCCCCATTCTCTTTACCTTTAATAGTAGTAATTTCACTAGTTCTTTTTCTATTTCTTATTCTCATTGTCCCTCTCTCTGAAAAATTCCCTCTTCTCAGAAACGTCTCTTTGTTTCTTTATCTGGGTTTTTGTTTACAAGGGGATAAATGGGGTTTTATTCAAAATAATTACGGATTCCGTTAAATTTAGAAATTAGGAAAGTCAATTCGACTTATCCCGCCCAAATAGGGTCTTATGCAGTAATTTGGGGTTTTGAAATTTGAATTTCGGATTAGGAGTTGATTTTCCTGCCATTTTGTGTCGTGGGCCGTGATACAGATTCTTAGGCCAAGTCTTGTGCATCAACAACAGATGAGTTAGTTTGTCCAACCAGGTAGCTAGATAAACAGGATGTGCCATTATGGAAAAAAGCGTTAAGCGTTTAGTTTTTTGTCGAGCGATAAGGAGTTGATCGCCAGCAGTTAAGTGTTTATCGCTGGCGACCAACGCCTTATCGCTCGACAAAGAGCTAGCCGCTAACGGCTATTTTCAGGTAACGGTGGGATTCAGGTAAAAACAGATATCCTAACAATTTCTTTCAACTCACACCATTCTTTACCTATTTATAAAAGAAATTCACAGATTTCTTAAATTATCTAACTTTTAACTCATAGTCGATGGATTGTTCTGATGATGAAGCTAAAATTATTATGGATCGGAACACAGCAAGAAACTTATGTTCGGGTGTTGCAACAAATGGAAGCTGAATCTGATGAAGAAAGAGAACTTACCAGCCTTATGATAGCATCAGACTCATCGGGGCAGATACCAAGAACTTCTGAGCCAAAAGAAGTATTCACCAGAAGATATGCGTATCGTGGGCGGGAAGAGTGGCACCTAAAGCTGATGAACGATTATTTTAATGTTGGTTGCGTGTTTTCTGATGAAGATTTCCAACGTCGATTCTGCATGCCCCGACACTTGACGGTAAAGATTATTGAAGAGCTTTGTCGAGTATGCCGTGAATTTAATTATCAATTTGATGCATTTAATATTAGAGGTCATAGTCCAGAAAAAAAAGGTTACCTCGGCCCTAAGGATTCTAGGTTAAGGTCGTCCGGCGGATGCTAACGATGAGTATATTCGTATGGGAAAAACAACTTCATACAAGTATCTTTCATTGTTTTAGTAATGATTAATCATTTTGGTCCAACGTATTTACGAAAACCAACAAATGCAGATGTTCTTCAAATATTAAAACAAAACCAGGATAAGGATTTTCCAGGAATGCTAGGAAATCTTGATTGCGTGCATTGGGCATGGCAAGGATGTCCTATGTATTGGCAAGGTCAATATAAGGGTCATTACCCAAAACCAACTGTTATTTTGAAAGATGCCGCTTTTTATAATTGCTGAATATGGCATGCTTTTTTTGGTCTGCCGGGTTTACAAAATGACATAAATGTTCTGCACAAGTCGCCTCTGTTTGAAGACCACAAGTATGGAATTTACCCCGATGTAAGGTTCAATATCAATTGGCACCAATACACTCGAGGGCATTATCTAGCAGATGGAATCTATCCTAGATGGTCTACCTTAGTTCAAGCATACAAGAAGCCCCACACCCCCACCCTATCCCCCCAGGCGATAATCTCGCGTAATTAGGTATTTCAACACGAAACAAATGGCTTTGAGAAAGGATGTGGAACGAGATTTTTGGATTCTTAAGCGGAAGTTCGCTATAGTTTATGGACCCTATCGTGGTTTAAGTGCTCGTGAAATGCATAAAACTATGCTTACGTGCATCATTCTACATAACATGGCCATCCAAGAAATCTGGTGTGAAGAATTGGACTAATCACCCTGGAAAATCACATTCAAGACGCAAATTTGTAGAACAGGTTAAAACAAGATCTGGCTGCGAATCTTTGGGCCGAGTTTGACAGAGCGGGCGGCTGTACGTACTAGTTTCAAATAGTAGTTTATTTCATTTTGATTTATTGTTTTAAATATTTAGGTTATGCACTAGTTTTTACTTTCAAGTAATCTATTACAAGTTTTAAATTTCTGAATAATATTTACTTCAATGACGTGGATGGAGTGCAACGGCTCTTTTTTTTTAACTGTTGGCGGTATGGATGACGTGGAGTGCAATAACTATTTTTGTAATCGTTGGAAAAAATATAGTCGTTGGCCTCTCAACTCATCTCCTCTCCTACATATATCTCTACACCTCTCAAAGATAAATCACACCCTCCCATAAAACTTTTATACATACTCTCTCTCTCTCACTCTTATCTCATCTCCTCTAATCTCACTCTGCTTTCTTGACATATGGCTCAAGCTAAGTTCACCCAGGAAGAAGATTTATCACTTTGCAGAAACTATGTAGTGTTCTATCCGGTCAGAGGTGCAGAACGACGAAAAAATGGTAATTCTAGCTTTATTTATTGGACAAGAATTCATGAAAACTTTTACGTTGACACCGGTAACCCTTATAACCATAATATAGCTCAATTGTTTGTAAGATTTTAAAAAACAAAGCGACAAGTGGTAGAATTTATAGTTTTAGTTCGGATTGTCAATCGATATCGATTTAGGGGGAAAACGGTAATGAGATTGGTGCGAGAGCTTTTAGTGAATGGCGAAGATGGAAAGGAAAGAATTTCAAATACGAAGCTTGTTTCGATATCCTTAAGGAGTTCTTCATTACCCTTTTGAATTATTAATTTGTATGTACTATTTAAGTTGTTTGCATTATTTCCACTTCCTTTATGTAATACGTATTTCAAGTAATGGAAAAAAATAACTTTATTGAAATAATTAACTAGATATTTTATTTCAAATAATAACTAAATATTATATCTTAATAATAATGATTAAATAATAGTACATCTTGATTAAACTAACTGACTAACTATTACATTAATCAGGGACTTGAATCTCAGCATCATCTCATAATCGTCTTCATCATCTTTTTTTCCTTAACTGAGATTTGAGTTTGGGATTGTTCTTCTAATGCCTTCCTTTTTAACTTGTTACATTCCAACTGCCATAAAATTTTTTAAACCTCATTCACTAATGAGGTGTCCGTAGAAAGAATTTTATTCTTGTCAATAATGGCTAACAAATTGCTCTTGAGAAAGATGGATTTTTCGCAACTCCCTATTCATGACCTTCCGGTCAAGGGATCTCTGTTTCTAAGTTGTTCGTTGGTGAGTAATAAACTCAGTCATGTTAAAATTCTAGACCCTCCTCCTTCTTGAGCTAATTTTTTAGCTTGTTTTGTTGCTGCTCTTCCTAAACTTTTTCGTTTTTCGGTATTAGCTGCATTGAAATCAAAATTAGGGAGTGGTGGTGGATTAGTCGGTAAAGAAAATGGTGAACCGGGACTTGAAGTTGGTGTAGAGAAACCACCAACGTCGTATGGTGACCTTATATGAACTTGCTACATATTTGCTAAAATTGCACAATTAAATATGCACAAATCTTTTACGATATCATAACAAGATTCAAGTTCAAATGAGGAACCGTTTTTTAGGTGTCATTCTTTCTGACACCTTTTTTCCATATCCGTTGATGATTCACCACTCGGTGGTGGGTTACGAGCACATTGTTGGACATGAGCAACATAGAGGTTCAATTTTCTACTCATTTTAGTGAAGGGAGTACACAAAGAGTCTGGATCACGTGATTTGACGTTCACGGTTTCCTGTTTAAACCCCAAAAATATATGGCCCCACAAGGTGGTGCCTGTTTGAGAACAAACATTGATGTCATCTTGTGTGCAACGAACATAATTTCTGCAAATGCTTTCATCTTCGGCAATCGTAAAACTTGTACCATGAATTTTTTAGCAGGAGCAGCCATTTTGCAGAAGAAAATTAAGAGAGTTTTGTTTTAGATTAAAATGAAGAGAGTTTTGATTTAGATTAACATAAATACGTGTGGGAGATTGAGGTATAGAGAATGTGTGAGTTGAATTGAGTTTGAAATTGGATATTTATAGGAGTTCCAGCCAAAACCGTTGAATGAGATAAGCGATAAGCGATATAGTCCTAATCAAACGACAAAGACTAAGTCGCCAGCGACAAAAAGACTATATCGCTAGCGACTTACTCTTTGTCGTTCGACTAGAACTATGTCGTGCAGTATATCACATCAAATCAAAACATTTGAGAGATCATTTTGATCATTTATTACTTCCATAGTGGTTGTTTTTAATCAAATTTAAACATCGTGGCTGTTTTTAATCAACTTTTAACATTTACTACCTCCATAGGACTTGGCCTTATGGGTTGTAACGGATTCTTCGGAGGCTAGTAACTAACGAAATTCGATCCTTAGACCTACCAACCAACCCATGTCGGCTGAACCCTCTCCAAATTGTCAAACCGTACAAGTTGTGTTTTTTAAAATAAATGGACCGCTTGCAAGTATAACATCTGTCTCCAGATTCTCTATTTTTATCCTTCTCTCTTTAACAGCCAAGCAGTCTGCTGGCTCTACTGTTGTTAGCCTCCCAACTGCATATGCATATTGTATATAGTATAATAATATTTCAATAATTGATGTCATCATCGAATAAAAATATGATTGATTCATTATTGGCTGCTTACATTACATCAACTGCTTCCCTCAAGACCTCTTCTGGTTTTCAGTACTTCTTTAGAGAATGAAGCGAGTTTTTATCTTTTCTTGTTGAGTTTGTACATAGAGAGAATGGAGGGTTTTACTTTTAAGCAAGTAGTGATGGATGACTGGATAACAAGCTATGTTTGAAACACTATTTCAGTTGAATAAACACGATATAATAAAAGGACTTGGATTAATATGGAATGTAATAAGAAGCTCAATTATAGCTCCAGTCTTGACAGTATCAATCTACTTGTGCTCAGTGATGATACTTATGGTGTTCGTTGAACGATTGTATATGTCGCTCATAATCTATTATGTTATGCTTTCTGGATTTAAACCAGAAAAGCGATACAAATTCGAAGCAATATATCCAGTGGAAACCAGCATAGAAGAAGAACAAGGTGAGGTTCAGAAGTCGACGTCAGACTATCCAATGGTGCTAGTTCAGATACCCATGTACAATGAAAGAAAGGTTTGTTCTCTTTGAGCAATTCAATTCTATGTCTACTCACAGTTTCTTCCTTTAAATGCTTCACAGCTTCAAGATAGTTTCCTACGGTTGATTAATAGGCTCAGATTGACGGTAGGTTCAAAACCAACAGTAAGTAGTATCGAGCATCAAACTGAATTCAAGACCATCTTCCTCTGATCCTCTCCACCTTCCATAACTGAATCATTCCATCTCCACCACCACCACCACCAATTGCCCTTACAGCAGCTTTACGGCAGCATTAATCTAACTTATGGGGTGTATACTCACAAGTTATGCTTATTCTTAATGTGGTTGCCTTAAATAGTTCTACGTACAACGCAAAACAACTAAAAAAGAAAGCTTCATACCTGCAAATTAAAAAATAGCTGCTTGCAGGTTTACAAGCTGTCAATAGGAGCTGTCTGTCGTCTTTCATGGCCGTCTGACCGAATCATTGTTCAAGTCCTCGATGATTCAACTGATCCTCTCATCAAGGTCTTGACTTCATTCAATAATTCATACTCGAACACACATGAGTTCTGTTGATAAATTGGTATTGTTGGGAATATTCCTACAGGACTTGGTACAGATAGAATGTCGAAGATGGGAAAAAGAAGGAATCAACATCAAATACGAAACTAGGGTTCACCGAAATGGATATAAAGCAGGAGCTCTTAAAGAAGGATTGAAACACAGCTACGTTGAGGGATGTGAATTCGTTGCCATCTTTGATGCGGACTTCCAACCTGAACCAGACTACCTCCACCGAACCGTGCCTTATTTCATACACAATCCTGAAATTGGTCTTGTTCAAGCACAGTGGGAATCCAGTAATTTAGCTTCATCTCCCTTAGCTAATTGTATTATATTGCTCTAGATAATCTTACTCTGTGATAGCAGAAAGCAGCAGATTTTAATAAAATCTGGAGAGTGAATTTACTAGGTGATGAAATTCAATGGACGGATAATGAAAGGGTCTATTTGATTTTACAGCTAACTCAAGTGAGTGTATATTGACAAGAATTCAAGAAGTGTCTTTAAACTTCCATTTTAAGGTGGAACAAGAAGTTGGGTCTTTCGCATATGCCTTCTTCAGTTTCAATGGCACTGCAGGTGTATGGAGACTTACAGCTATAGACGAAGCTGGAGGATGGAATGCACGCACAACCACCGAGGACTTAGATCTGTCCCTACGTGCAAGTCTCCAGGGCTGGAAATTTGTCTATGCCTCTGATATCAAGGTTTTATACTCGGTTCCTGCAAAAAGAACATAGTTAAAATCATTTTTATAGGCAATCTCCCATACCAACCATTAATCTTCCCTACCTTCCAGGTGAAAAGTGAATTGCCTAGCACTTACAAGGCCCTACGTTATCAACAACATCGATGGTCATGTGGACCTGCTAACTTGTTCAGAAAAATGGGGATGGATATCATCAAGAATAAGGTAATCTAAATTATGTTTCCATTTTACTTTCTCATCAAGAATAAGGTAATCTAAATTATGTTTCCATTTTACTTTCCTTCTTAACTGCAATCCAAACCTTGAAACATGTAACATTACTTCCTGCAGAGGATCAGTTTGTGGAGGAAGATTTATGTGATATATAACTTCTTCTTAGTCCGAAAGGTGATAACTCATGTCGTCACCTTCACCTTTTTCTGTGTGATAATCCCTATGTGTGTTATGTTTCCTGAAGTCGAGATACCAAAATGGGGTGCAGTTTATATACCCACCGCCATAACGCTTCTCAATATTATTGAAACACCAAGGTGAGTTCATCCATGTGTATGCTATTATGCCCAAACCCTTGCTCTGCTCCCTATGGAACTTAAAGTTTTTTCTTGTTCCTACTTTGTGCAGGTCTATCCACCTACTTGCTTTCTGGATTTCACTTGAAACTGTCATGTCTATGACTCGAATCAAAGCAATACTTATCGGTTTGCTAGACAGAAAGAGAGCAAGTGAATGGGTTGTCACAGAGAAATTAGGAGACGCTCTACTCAAATCCAAGAACTCCAACAGTTTACCAATCAAATTATCACGGAAACCTCCTTTGCTAGAAAGGTAAAAACATGTTCTCAAATCCAAGTTCCTCTACGTCTCATTCGAACAACACTATGTTTAGATTGTCCATGACCTAAAATTCGTCCAACTTCTTAAGATTAGGAAGTGTTCTTATATAACACAATGAGAAGTCAGAATACTAGAAATTGGGTCAGTGTAAACATTGGGGCATTCTCAGTGGCTTAATTTGATCAACCTACTCATATAGCCATACACATGTAAAACTATTCAGCAAAAAATTGGGAACAAATTTAGATACAGATACAACACAGTGAACCATTAAAAGTTCCAAACAAGTAGGATTGGAACAAAAACAAAATTCAGAAGTCTAGGGTAAACCAAATTAACAATATCCAGGTCTAAACATTTGTTCAGTTAAATAGTACTTTATTGAGATGTGTATGACTAATTCTCTTCCTTTATTACTTTCTAATAGAATCTACTTAATGGAGCTCTGCATGGGAGGGTTCATCTTTTTTTGTGCGTGTTATGACCTAGCAATCGCAAAGTCTGGGAAATACATATACTTGTATGTACAAGCAAGTGCCTTCTTCATTTGTGGGTTGGGCTATGTTGGCACTCAACCAGCATAATATTAGCAAGGGCAATGAATCAGTTTACGGAAAGATATCACTTTCATCATTTGTAATCTGTACAGTGACAACATAGTGAAGTTTTCAATTGGCTAGGGAATCCTGAACCCTAAACTGTAATATCTTATACATATGATTCTTTCAACTATGAATCAAATTGTAAAGGAAAAATCAATACATATCATTCTTTCTGTATATCTCTTCATTGTATCTTCCACTTACAACATCCTCCCCTACAAAAACATCTACATAAACCCTAACTATAGTAATCACTAATCAAACATATAAAAATTCACAGTCAATCGAACATGGGTTGGCTCAATATCTCATAACAAAAAAGATACAACAACCAAATTCGACAACCAGCAATATATTCAAAGATTCAACAAGAAAACATTTCTGGCAAAGACAAAAACATAAACCCTAATTTAAACCACAAAATAAAACCCAGAAAAAAATTACTAAAAAATCTCACCAAAATCATCCGCACCATCAGATTTCGAGAGCTTTGAGCATATCTACAGCACTACTAATCCAGGTAAATGTTTTTCTTAACATGTCGGTGTACATGCACCGGGGACGGCGAATAAGATGGTTTTCTTCCCTTTAATTAATCCGGAGACGAGTGGGTGTACGAAAATTCCCCGGCAGAATCGAAGTAAGAGAGTGTTGATTCAGGAGCAGTAAGATCGTTGCTGTGATTCTTGATATAGTGAATCTTTGGGCTTGGGCTTGGGCTTTGTTTGATGAGAGGAGGGAGAAGGAGGAATCGAGGATGTGAAGGGCAGAAGGGAGTTGGCATCTTTTTCCAGATCCTCATTCTTCTTCTGTATACTTTTCTCCAACAGCTAAGCAGTCTGCTTGACTGACTGGTATTACTACCAATTGCATATGCGAAGTACAAGTACCTGGCTTTGGCTTGCCCTCAATGAATTAAATATAATATCAATAATCCAATAAAAATGATTCATTTGATTCATTTTGTTAGCTGCTTACATCAACTAATCTTCCTTAGAACTGTTCTGTTTATTGGTATCTATCTGCTTCAAATCTCAAGAAATGAACCAAGTCTGAACTGGGTTTTCTTCTCTTACTGAATTTAGTACATACACAGAGAAATGGAGGGTTTTAAGAAGGTGATATTTGTTGATTGGGCTCCATTGATAACAAGCTTTGTTCATGAAACTTCACTTAAGTTGACGAAGGAAGAAGTAATTAAAGAACTTGGGCTGATATGGAATGTAATAAGAAGCTCACTTATTGTTCCAGTCTTGACAGTATCAGTCTACTTGTGTTCACTGATGGTAGTTATGGTGTTCGTTGAACGATTGTATATGTCAGTCATAGTTTATTATACAACGCTATCTGGGTTTGAACCAGCAAAGCGATACGAATTTGAAGCGATTAATCCAGTGGAAGCAAACATCGAAGAACAAGGTGAGGTTCAGAAGAGTTCATCAGATTATCCGATGGTGCTAGTTCAGATACCCATGTATAATGAAAGAAAGGTACGTTCTCTCTACAGGCAATTAGATACTATTCTGCCAGTTTCTTCTTTAAATAGTTGATTAAGCGAGCTTAGATTGACAGGAAATTCAAAAACAACAGTAGGTAGTGACAAGCATCAGACTGAATTCCAAAGTATCTTTCTCTCATCTCCACCCACCACCAATTTACGGCAGCATAATCTGTTTTATAGGGAGAATATTCACAAATTATGCTTATTCTTGATGTGGCTGCTACAGATAAATCTACGTACTACGCGAATTTCATCTAAAAAATGGCATCATACTTCCAACCTAAAAATGGCTGCTTGCAGGTTTACAAACAGTCAATAGGAGCTGCCTGCCGTCTTTCATGGCCGCCAGACCGAATCATAGTTCAAGTCCTCGACGATTCAACCGATCCTCTCATCAAGGTCTTGATTTTATTCAATACTTCATAGTCGAATACACCTAAGTTATGTTGATAAATTTGGTATTGCCGGGAATTTTCCTACAGGATCTGGTTCAGATAGAATGTCAAAGATGGGAAAATGAAGGAATAAACATCAAATACGAAACTAGAGTTAATCGAGAAGGGTATAAAGCTGGAGGTCTTAAAGAAGGTTTGAAGCACAGCTATGTTAAGGAATGTGAACTCGTTGCCATATTTGATGCTGACTTCCAACCTGAAACTGACTACCTCCACCAAACAGTTCCTTATCTCATACACAATCCTGAAATTGGTCTTGTTCAAGCACAGTGGGAATTCAGTAATTTAGCTTCATCTCCATTAACTAATTGTATTGCTCTAGATAATGTTACTCTGTGAAAGCAGAACGCAGCAGATTTTAATAAAATCTGGACAGTGAATTTACTAGGTGATTTGGTTATGCAGCTAATTCAAGTGAGTGTATAATGACAAGAATTCAAGAAGTGTCTTTGAACTTCCATTTCAAGGTGGAACAAGAAATTGGGTCGTTCGCGTATGCCTTCTTCAGTTTCAATGGTACCGCAGGAGTATGGAGACTTACAGCTATTAACGAAGCTGGAGGATGGAATGCACGCACAACTACCGAGGACTTGGATCTGTCCATCCGTGCAAGTCTCCAGGGTTGGAAATTTGTCTATGTCTCTGAAATCAAGGTTTTACACTCTATTCCTGCAAAACGAACATAGCTAATCCCATTTTTATTGACCACTAATCTTACCTAACTTCCAGGTGAAATGTGAACTGCCTAGCACTTACAAGGCCCTTCGTTATCAACAGCATCGATGGTCATGTGGACCTGCCAACTTATTCAGAAAAATGGGGAAGGATATTATTAGGAATGAGGTAATCCAAATTAGATTTCATTTTACTTTCCTTCTTAACTGCAATCCATACTCTGAAACATGTAACATTTTACTGCATGCAGAGGATCAGTGTGTGGAGGAAGATTTATGTGATATACAACTTCTTCTTAGTCCGGAAGATAATAACTCATATCATCTCCTTCACCTTTTTCTGTGTGATAATCCCTATGTGTGTTATGTTTTCTGAAGTCGAGATACCAAAATGGGGTGCAGTTTATATACCCACTGCCATAACGCTTCTCAATATTATTGAAACACCAAGGTGATTTCATCTATGTATATGTTATTATGCCCAAGCCCTTATGCTGCTCCCTAGGTAACTAAATGCTTCGCGTTCTGTTTCTTTTCTTATCTTCTGCGTTTTGCAGGTCTATCCACCTACTTGTTTTCTGGATTTTACTTGAAAATGTCATGTCTATGACTCGGATCAAAGCAACACTTATCGGTTTGCTAGATAGGAAGAGAGCTAATGAATGGGTGGTCACAGAGAAATTAGGAGACTCTCTACTCAGATCCAATGACTCGAATAGCTTACCAATAAAATCATCACAAAAACTTCCATTGCTAGAAAGGTACTAGCACATTCTGAGATCCAAGTTCCTTGAGTGTTTCATCCTAACAAATATATTTTAGATTTTCCATGACCTAGATATTGTCCTACTTCTTAAGATTAGGAAGAGTTCTTACATAACATAATTACGAGTCAGGCTTCTAACAAAAGGGAATGCTCGGGCATTTCTTTCTTAATGGCTTAATTTGATCAACCTACTCACATAACAAAATTAGCTCATATAGCCATACATATGTACAACTACCCAGCCTAATACTGAGATCAAATTTAGATACAGGAATAACTCGGTGAACTATCAAAAGTTCCAGACAAGTAAGATATATAAAACGAACTCAGATTTAGATGTCTAGAGTAAAACAAATCAACTATATCTAGGTCTAAACATTCATTCAGATATATAGCAATTTATGGAGACATGTGTATAACTAATTTTCTTCTTTTTTACTTTCTAATAGAATCTACTTGATGGAGCTCAGCATGGGAGTGCTGCTCTTCTTTTGTGCATGTTATGATCTAGCAATCACAAAATCTGGGAAATACATATACTTGTATTTACAAGCAAGTGCCTTCTTCATTTGTGGGTTGGGTTATGTTGGCACCCAACCCCCATATGATTAGCAAGGGCAACAAATCAGTCTGCGGAAAACATCAGTCTCATCATATGGAATCTATACCATTTCTCTAACAACATAAAGTGTTACCTTGTAGGTATCAATTCTTGCTAAAATATCACAATATCAAAATAGGATTGGCAAGTTACAGAATTCAGTGACGACATAGTGTAGTTTGCGATTGGCTAGGGAGTCCTAAACCATACTATATAATTTCTTTTCAATATGATTCTTTCGACTATCAAATGAATTAGAACAGAAATAATCAATATATATCATTCTTTCTGTAAACCTCTCCATCATATCTTCCATTTACCACGGTTCCCCTAGAGAAACATCTAAATCTACCTAACTCCTAATTGAACCACAAATTGCTCAAAAATTCTTCCCGATACCTAATCATCATAATAATCAAACATAATTTATTTCACAACCAACAATGTATGTTTAAGAATCAAAAAGTTGACATGAATTTCATTGATTTCTCATAACCATCAATTCAAAATTCAACAAGAAAACCCAAAGATTTCTTACAAAGACATGGTTATCATAATCCAAAATCTTATTCAAATTGAGAACCCTACTCTCATAACAAGACAAAAAAATACAAATACTAATTTAAACCACAAAATGAAACCCAGAAAAGATAACTAAAAAATCTCACCAAAATCATCCATTGCATCAGATTTAGAGAGCTTTGAGCATATCCTCAGCACTACTGTTTTCAAAAGCCCCACCTTCTTCCAAATTCAAGACCTTAACAACACCATCATCAGCAAGAAGAGCATATCTTCTTGACCTAACACCTAACCCAATAGGTTTATCACTCAAATCCAGCTCAACACCAAGTGCTCTAGTAAAATCACCATTCCCATCACTCAACAACAAAACCTCATCACCAATTTTCAAATCCTCTTTCCATGCCTTCATAACAAAAGCATCATTCACACTAATACAGGCAATAGTATCAACACCTTTAGATTTCAACTCACTTGATTTCTCAACAAATCCAGGTAAATGTTTCTGTGAACATGTTGGTGTAAATGCACCGGGGACGGCGAATAAGATAGTCTTCTTCCCTTTGGTTAATTCGGAGACGGTGGTTGTTTGCAATTCCCCGGCGGAATCTAAGTAAGAGAGTGTTGATTCAGGTAGTTTATCACCAGTGGAGATTGTTGCTTTGATGATTGATGTAGTGAATCTTTGGGCTTGGGCTTTGTTTGATGATGAGAGGAGGGAAAAGGAGGATGAGAAGGTGAGTTTTGAGGATAGGGGTTTTGGTGAGAATCTGATTGATGAGATTCTTGTTGTTGTGGCTGATGCTGTTGTTGTTAGCATTCTTGCCATGATTGGGGTTGCTGCTGCTGCTAATGCCATTTTTAGAGAGAATGAAAGAAACTGGGAGTGATTTGAGAGGAGGAAATGGAAAATGGAAAATGAAATGGGTGAAAGTGGAAAGGGTTAGGTTAGGATTTGGTAGGGGCGGAGGGGACGAAGTGAAGTCACAGGTGTGAGATGAAGAGCCGTTCAAGATTTGGGTGTTATTTTTTAATGTGAGCTTCAGGTGGATTTGATGTTTACGACTAGATCGTTGGTGCCAAGGCGATGGTTCTTGAGATTTGTGCGTATCGACAATCGTGATTCGTGATCAACTAGTTGTTTACCTCTTCGTGGTTGTTCTGGGGCAAGTGTCCCTAAATTTGCTACAAATCAACGTACATTTTTATTTCTATTCTTAGAACCATTATTATCGACGACCGAGAACCGGAAGTCCTTCCTTATAATGGGAGCCAAAATGTATTCATTTTATAATAACTATTTCAGTTTTTCTTTTTAATATTTCTAAATCTAAATCATATATTTTTAAATTGAAATAAAAATAATAAAATTAAATATATAATTTATTGTTTAGTTTTAAAAAAAAATCTCAAACCTGATGTGGTTCGAAAGATATTATAAATAAAAATAAGTTTGATAGAGTTGTTATAAGACCTAAAATGGTCGCAAAAAGCTTTTAGTAACCATTTTAATTTCTTAATTTTCTAATTTTTTTAAATCTAACTCAAATTTCTTTAAATTTGAGCCAAAATCTTTCAATTGGAGTATAAACTAACTGTAATTTACTCATAATTGATTACAATGGTTTCAAATGACCAATGGATTTAAAGAAATTTAAAAATAGTTACAAAAAGTCCAATCTTACACAACACTATTCAGCACATATATAAAGAAGGAAATCAGACAGCGGATGGACTACAAATTATGCAGCGGATGGAAGTCAATCGGGAACCTTCTCAACTACTATTTGGGACTTTAAGATCACTTCTTTCTTGAATCAAAATTGTATTAAATGACTCAATGGGTATCACATACGTACGTGTAAAATATCTTTTCATGCTTAAAAACAAAACAAAACCCTTTGAACTTAGGTTAAGTTTTATGGAAGAGAAAACTCCCATTTGAGTAGTACTGACACGTCAGTTTAAGAAAATGCCTAACTATTATGATGGGGCGGAAAAATAACCTAGGTGATACTTAATCTCTCATTTTAAAACAAAAACGAGTTATTATTCTTTATTTAAAATAATTTCATCATATTAAACTCAAAAAAATGCGGCAAGCTACTAGATTTATACTATATTAAATTAAAATAAGAAACAAACAAGACATTGTATCTCATTAAAGTATTTTATTTTATTTTTTGGAAGACATTGCTTAGCTTCCCTCTACTCTTTCCTACTTTGAGGAAAAAGAAAAAAAAAAAAGGTTTTTGCCATGTTTTTCTGTTAAATCATTCCTTCTTTTGCTCCGTGAGACTTAGCCTTACAACCTATTTTTAATTTGGGACCTCATGTTTTTCTTTAGGAGGTAGGGCCCACCTCATATATATATGAGTGAACGATTTTTGGATTTGTTTCATAATTTTTATTTGGAATATAGCTCCTGATGTTGTGATTTGAATCGTTTGGAAAGCAAGAAACAACGTTGCCTTTCTAGATATGACGAAGTAGATATATTAACTTATTGAAGACATCAAACTAACTATTTTTCTCTGAGATTCAGCCACCAAAGTTGCAACGATTTTACGGAAGACGATTACTTGTATAATTAGAAATTTATGGCTCCACGAGATTTTGATATTTTGACTTGTTTAGCTATGGGATTTCACGTATAGATACTGTTTGTGCCAAAAATCTCTTCAACACAAAACAACCAAAATCATCAAAAATCAACCAAAAGAAGAGAAGAAATTGAACACATCATTTAACGTGGTTCAGCCCTTAATGGCCTACGTCCACGGGTAGTGAAATTGTGAGGGTTTTTATTCATGAATTTGAGGTTACAAATTTGAAAACTCCATTGGAATTCTCCTGTTTACAGAGATTTTAGTTGGAGAAGAAGCCTTCATTTTCTCCTCCCTTTTTCTGTTCTTCTTCTTTTCCTTTTAAACGAAAATGCAAAATTGTTTGGGTCGATGAGTCACCCAACTCTCAATACGTGGCGTCCTCTAATCGTCCCATGTGTCGACCTCATCTCTTCCAGATATTTCCATGTGGCTTCTCCCTATCCGTCCACTTGTCGATCTAATCTTCTTATCCTACGGGACTGGTTTGATCCATGTTTCGATCCTTGGTACGATCCAACAGCATTTCGATCCATGCATCGGGACACTGTACTCCACTGATATCGCTGCCACGTGTCAGAGCAACTTTTTGATACTCACAGATACAGTAAATTTTCAATATATTTTAGCTTTGCAGTTAAAAAAAAACATACATACTATTTCATAGGGTACTATTATGTCATGGATCTATGATAATTATACTTTAACATAGAAAGCAGAGTTAGGAGGATCAATAAAAGTGAAGAGAACGGTTTTTGTTTTTCATCTATTGTGCTTGTTTATGATTCATCAAGCGAGCTCTTAACTCAAAAAACGTTAGAGGAGTTTCTATATCCAGTGATGTAATAACAAACCGGGTGTAATCTATTCCAAGACAAGGCTTTAAATACATCATAAGACCAGAATCAGACACTTCTTCCAATTTCAGGAAGATAGTTTGATGTTGTCTTTTAAGCTTTTGTAGAAATTCACAAACTATAGTTACCTCTTTGAATGGAGTAAAATTAAGTTGAGAACTCAACATTGATTGCTAACAAAAGATTGCTCAGACTGGGAGTGTTATGATAGTGCCTTGTGTTGTGATAAAGAGCAAATTGCTAGACAAATTTTTACTCTACTTTGTTTGCACTTAAGACCTGGTTTTGATGATCTTGAAATGCCCTCAATTTTATTTATTTATAGTGTTGCTTTAAAAGGGCATTTCAATAAAGATGAAGTCAAGAATTTAAGACTCAACTGAGTGCAATGGTGCAGTTTGTATTTACAATTTCAGACCGATTAGCCTCATTGGTGGAACCGACAAAGCCATTTCTAAGTTACTTGCTGAAATAATGAATATGCATGGTATTTCCTTCAACTATCTGATTTCCAAGGATCATTTTCTCAAGGCAAACAAATCAATGATGGTATCTTAATTGCTTATGAATTGATTGATACAAGAGATAAAGAAAACCGCATATTCTGTGCAAGGTAAATATTGAAGAAAAAACTTAGATTAGAATTTCGATTTCCGAAACGATGGACTAAACATGAACGAGAAGGATCCGTCCAATAATACCCTTTCCTTTCCCTTCCCTTTGTTCGGAAGAAACTTCAAGTTAGTTAAACTTAAAGAAGATAAAGACCTTCTCTGTCGGAAATTGTTGTAAATCAATATTAATAAAAAAAAAAATGTTGCATTGACATCACTCTTGCCATATTTGGGTTTGGACATATTTGAAAATTTTGGATAAAATGATACTTTTCCTATGCAAGATTTGCAGTTGTACTAAAAGATGAAGCCACCTAATTGTTTAGGAGCCAAAAGGAAGTAAGGAAAGAGAATCATATCTCTTATTTTCTTTTCATTCCGGTTGCTAGGATATGTTTTATTTGCATTAAGGTCTTATTATCGGATTCAATGTTTCCCAGGATGGTAGTATGGTACATCATCTGTAATTTACAGGTGATTTAATGGTTTTCTTAGATGACAATGAAAATCGAGTAGCAAATTTAAGAAATATACTTTTTGGTTTTGAAGTGGTTTCTGGTTTTAAAGTGAACTCCAAAACAAGTGTTATAGTATGAATTAAAGATATACATAACGGGGAAGCTTGTGATGCTTCTCTTGGTTGTTGCCTAGCTCAATTGTCGATTAATTACCTTGGCATTCCATTAGGTTATAAGTCAAAAATGTAAATTCTTTTAGAACTTATCTGTCCAAACAAGGGAGGTAGACTAATCATGATAAAAAAACAGATCGAATAAATTATCAAATCCCTAAATTAACAAAAATAAATAAATAATTAATTACATAATTTTTGTAATTAAATTTACTTAAAATCTATGACATAATTGATGATTTTGAATAATAGTCAATTTTAATATAATCATGATTGAGGAAAATGAACATCATTTTAGAAAATAATAATTATAGAATATGTTTATGAAGTTAATTTTAGAATATTGATTCTAGAAAAAGAATCAAAACTTTTGTTAATTCCATTTCAATTGTTGTTGTTGTGGAGACTTTTTAAGGAATTAACTAAAATATATATCATCAATCGATATTAACGTAATCATGATTGAGAAAAATTAACATCGTTTTAAAGAAAGGTAAAAATTAGGGTTTACTTTGTTTTTGGGAAAAAGTATAAGAATTAGGGTTTATAGTCAATTTGTGAGAATCGTGAGAGAACAATTAGAAATATAATTTAGTTTGGATTTAAAAAAAAAGGTTTTAAAACTTAATTTTTGGGGAAAAGTATGATTTAAATGGATTGTCATTAAAGAAGAAACCTATTATTGAGGCCTACAGCCCTTGGTTTTTGAGGGCTTCAGTAGATTAAAAAATCCCAAAATATAAATAGTGGGACCTAATTTATACCAAAAGTCAAAGATACTCTTTCATTATAATCCATCTATTTGTCTTCCTTTCATTATAATCCATCTATTTGTCTCCATTATCATTCTTTTTTCTTCCCCAACGACGATTACTTATCGAGAAATGATTGCTATAAGGTGACAATTGAAACATCCATCGTTTATTTCTACTTTTGATTGGTTAAAATGTAAGATCTGATGAAGTTAGGTTTAAAATTGAGTTTCTTAAACTGTTTACGGCTGTGAGTTCTTATTTTCCCAACCGCAAAACCAGATATTACGGCTGGGAAAATAATAATTCCAAGCCGTAAAATAGATTTACGGTTGGAAAAAATAAGAAATCTCAGCCGTAAGTTTGATATTATCAACTTATTAAGGCTGGGAATTCAAAAATTATAGTTGTATGTTAATATGAGAAGTTAGGGTTTAAAATTGGGTTTCTGAAACCATTTACGATTAGGAGTTCTTATTTTCACAACCGTAAATCAGCTATTACGGCTGGGAAAATAGCAATTCCAAGCCGTAAAATAGGTTTATGTCAGGGAGAATAACAACTCCAAGACGTAAAATAGGTTTACCGTTGGGAAAATAAGAAACCTCAGTCGTAAGTTAGATATTATCAACTTATTACGGCTGGGAATTGAAAAATTCCTAACTGTATATTAATCTGAAAAATAAAATTCCTAGCCGTAGAATGCACAGTAAAAACCATATTCCTAATCGATATTAGTATTTCCTAACCGTAGGCTTGTTTACTGCTAGCTCGTACCATGATTGCTAGCCGTATAAATAGTTTATGGCTACGAGTTTATAAGTTCTCATCCGTATACTGTATAAAAAAAAAAGAAATAAAAGATTGATTTTCAAAAACTAAATATGAGCCAATTTCGTTAATCTAATCAAACTACTAAATCTTGATTAGTTTAGCTAATTAACTTAATAACACTGACTAATCTAAGATACTATAGGTGTTATAAAAAATAACATGATAAGGGATTTTTGAGTTGGATACTTGATGATCCTTTTTTGTCCTCTTGTAAGCCCTTAAAAATCAAAGGTTGCAATCCAATAATAGGTTTTTTAAAGAATTAAGGCCTTGTTTGGTAAAAATTATGATTATCATGTATGATTATAGATATTCATAAATTGAAAAATGATTACGCTATTAATTATTTTTGTAATAAATTTGAACAAATATATTTTTGGAATAATTGATTATTTTAGAAAAATGTCCTTAAAGAGGAGAGGAAAGAATGATGGTCTAAAATTATTTTTTTAGTCTACTATAGTTTTTTTGTCTTTATTTTGATAGTTTAGAGAAAATAATGAAAAAAACTATAATTTAATTTTGTTAAATAAAAAATTTGATTATGATAATTTTTATAAACTACTTTTTCCTACTTATGAAAACAATAACTTTTTTCAATTATTATTATTAAAATAATCAGTTATTATAAATTTTAACAAACACATATATAATGGATTATGAGATAGATAATTGATTATGGGCTCATTATCCATTATAATAATGATTACCAAACATCCTCTAAAACTTATTTGGTTTTCAATTTTAATTTAATTTTTTTAGACTATAAATAATAAATGTATGAGCTATATTTAAGAGAAGTCCGTATAAAGTTGGATCAGAGACACGTTTACTTATAAAAATAGAGAAGGGATCTAGGTTTCATTGGGATTCTTTTTTCTTTGCGAAGAAGATTGAGCATAGCAGTTTCTGTGTTGCTGGAGAAAAAGGCAAAGCTAAACTTAGTGAATTCATTGCTCAAAGAAATTCTACGGGTAAGAGCGTCAAAATACACCCGGCTAATCATTTTTCTGGTGGAGAATGAAAGATTAACAAAATACAGCCAGCTAACCGCTTTTGTGTATTAGGAAAACAAGGTATTCCAAGTGGGGAAATCGCTGAAGTTCTTTTCCATAGCCAAAGAGAATCGATTCCTATGCCACTGGACAAATTTCACCGAACAATGATAATTATCATAGATGCGGGGTGTTAACGCATAAGTATACTAGGAAGGTGTCCAAGGCGTCGATGGAGGGGCAGTCTGAGGCTCAAAGGAGAAAGAAGGATTTTGAGACTTTGTTCAAGGAGAGCGAGGCAGTAGAGGTCAAATTTGAGGCTATGTGCAAGGTGACTGAGGAAGTGTCCGGAGAAGAATTACTAATGAACTTTCTCATAGAGTCTAGATAGTAGAAGTGGAACAAATTAGCCTTAAATCTCCGAGACTACCTAATATCAAAATGAATTTTGTTGAATTTGGTTCTTGGTAAAGAAAATTTTGATTTGCTAGCTACAAAACTCTATGATGTTGCTTAGCTGTTAAACTCTATGCTAGGAGTATGTAGGTGAAAAATAATATTGCTTGATTTAAAAAAAGATTGGATCATATGGAGTTGCATCAAACTAGGGCCGGTAATGGGTACTCGAATACCCGGACCCGTTCCAGAACCGGATGAATCGGGTCCGGGTCCGGGTCCGGGTTTTAAAACTGGACCCGTTAGTGGTTTTGGACCCTAACGGGTAGGACCCGATAAGATTCGATAATAAATGTACCATTCGGGTCCTACCCGATGGGTACCCACGGGTAATCGATTAATTCATAGAGGGTTAATTTTGTAAAATTGGATAGCAAAATTAGATCATTATATATAGAAAAATTAGATCTTCACTTCATTTCATTCTTTCGGTTTCTGATGAGAAGATAAGACTTCTTCAGAAACAACCCATCGGCTGTGACTAAATGATGCGTATGCACCAAACCCATCTTCTTTTCCGACTACAGCAGTGACAACACCACCAAATCGGCAGCAGTGACAGTAGTTACGTTCTCAACATCAAGATCAGGATTCCTCCTCTAGTCAGTGAACTATTCAGTATCATCATGAAATGGCAGCTATAGGTGGAGGAAACCCTCATGCAAAATCTCTCAATTCAACTTGTATGGGTAACATTATTTTAACGTGGTTATATTGTTCTTTGATATAAGCAAGATATGATGAAACTAACAGAAGACAAGATGATGCTCAAGTTAAATCCTTTGCAACTCAGGCAACTCCCTATTTTAGCTTACCTAAAATCAATCTACGATATGTTTTTTTCTTGTCTTCTCGTGTTTAAGAGTGTGGACCCGATAATTACCCGGACCCGGTAATTATCCGATGTTTTAATAGGGTCCGGTTCTGGGTCCATAAAATTAGGAACCGGACCCGAAACTGTTAGAACTCGAAACCGACTAAAATATCAAGGTCCGGGTCCAGGTCCTATGGTACCCGGGAGGACCCGAACCCATTGACAGCCCAACACCAAACACATCGTCTACAGCACCCCATAGGATTAGTAGCTTTCTATTGTCTAATAGCAATTTCAATTCTGACTAGTCTTTGCAGTTTACAATTCCTAACCTGCCAAGTAATAACATAGGGAAAGCGAAAAATATTACGAAGTATTTCTTTTCTTTACTTCCTGATAATGGGCCTCCGTCCCAGTTTAGACGAGGATCAATGTATATTTACGTAGATTAAGAAAAATAAAAGAGATTAATTTTTTTTAAAATATACCTCTTAATATTAATTTTTAAAATAGTTTGTAGATTATAACCCCAAAAATGTCACTATCCATAAACAAAAAACACAATAAAACAAAATATTCACAAAAATTTCATTTGACATTAACTGTCTAAACTACCATTTTATTTTAAATCACATCAAACAAAAAACAACCCCACCTTTAATTTTTATTCTCTTTTCACCACTAATTTTACCAACACCACAACCAACTACCAGCACCACCAACCACCTCCGCCGCTTCCGACCACCGCCGACGACGACCGCCACCAACCAGCCACCACCATTGCCACCACTACCACCAATAGCACCATAACCACCACTATCACTAACAAAAAATGGTTTTATAGAGATTAATACTCAACAAAATAAAAAAAAATAAAATCAAAATTGTTTTTATTAAAAAGATTATATTATTCACCAACAAGATTGTTTTCGTTGATAAAAACCAATAAAAAAAATGAAACAAAATTGGTTTTTTTTTAAAAAAATAAAAAAATAAAAAAAATAAAACCAAAATTGGTTTCGTGCAAATGCCTCTGCAGCATCTTCATTGAACAGTTGTGGACTTGTTGTGTACCTGCAGGATAAATTACAAGAGGTGTTTTACAAGTCCAGATGACAATTAAATGGTTCAACGCAATCAAGAGAAGCACAGAACTACACATCATAGCTAGTCACTTTCTCGGATTTCATAAAATCGAGTTATGACATGGAGAAAATTATACAAGTAGGCTTGTGACTTATTGTCCTTTTCTCTTATTGATTAAGACACAAAATGTAACTAGGTTAAAATGATCAGGTGCGTATAAAATGCTAAGGTAAGGCAAACCCCAGCAAAAAGTTAGTGCTAACAAGTCTGTGACAAACTTAAATATCTTTAAAATCAATACCTTCCAACTCCACCTTGTCGACACTTATTTCAAGTGATTTTGCATACACAAAGAAACCCATCATCAAGTGGCATGGCATACTATTAGGTTTCAACTGAAAACATTTCAAAATGACCAGTGGATTGAAAACTCTAACATAAATGCATAGTTATTAAGCACACATCACACTCCAACAGTCAACCACCATCTATGCCACCTTCATAACAATTGAAACATAACGATACGTAAGGTAGAAATTTAAAGTGTTTGCAATACATATACGTATATATAAGAGGACCTGACACAAGCAGCAACAAAAATGAGAACTACAACAAGTAAATCACTAAATCCTAAGGACGAAGCAAGAACTAACTTTAGCCTGTGTTCGAAAGAAAGAACGATATAGCTTAATATTATAAAAATGTAAACCCAAAGGGATTGTAACATATATAAGGTAGGAAATGTAGAAAATATCATTTAGATGTTAAGCACATCCCAAGTTCTGACGGGATTCAATTATAATTTTGATAGAGCCACCGAACAGACTTTACATGGGTTAGTATACTGCAACTATGTACATAATCCTAAGAACATTAAATTACGGAGAAATCAAAATAAAAAATAGAACATAGAATATTAAAATCTTAGTCCACAAAAATTTAAAGAACATGTACTACAGAATCATTTGGTTTTGACGACATCAGTACACAATTTAATTTGATTCCTCCTAGTTCATTAGTTGATTCAATTATGTTAACTAACCACTACAAGATACGTCTATGCCAATTATTTTCAACCATATTCCAAAGGAAATAAGACACTGCTAGCACAAATAAACTCACCCAACAACACATCATATGAAAATTTTAACTATTTAGTACAATGATATAAGTTCATAATAAGATCAATTCATAATGGAAAACGACACTATTTACATTTCTAATTCGTAAATTGACATTTGCACACTTACGAATACTTTAATCTTCAAAACCAAATCAAAGTACCGCATCTGCTACAATACTCATCATTCATGTTATGGCACATCCATACCCAAATGAACACTTACCTTATTTCACATACATCACTAAAAGAGAATAAGAAACATAAGCAAATGTGCATGAAGTATGATAACACATACCCATTGATTTATAAGAACCACTTGTTCAGTTGAGAAATGATTTTCCTCAAAAAACTTTCAAATTGAAGAACAACAAAGAAAATTTCCCTTACTCCGTTCATGAAACCAACAACAACAACTCGATAAATTCCTATCTCCATCTGCAAGTGAGAAGATAGTAAAGTAGTTATAACGACCTAAAAATCAGAAATGTACATTCAAATGAAAATGTATGTAAGAACTAAGAAATAACACATAATCTGAAAACATTATACTGTAACTACTTTAGTTGTTTCGTAGGATCCAAAGTGTGTCGATATCTAATCTTATACCTAGCAGCTAATTCTGAATTTGAAAACATAAATAATCAACTAAAACAGTGAAACTAGGAGCTTATTATTATTATTATTATTATTATTATAGAAAGGACTTTCATTAAAGGGAAAAAAATATTTTTTTTTATTTACAAAGTATTGGTAGGGAGTCTAGCCACAAGCTGAGCCCCTACCCCTTTTTGAATGAAAAATACCTAATCTAAAGAAAAGGGAATCCCCAATTTTGTAATTATAGTCGTGGCTAGCCATGCAGTTCTGCAGTCTCGTCGTAAAGCCAATCATGTCATCTCCCAACTCCCCCAGGGTCGTGAAGGCAAAAACACCCAAGCCATATCCGTGCTCGTTACATTTGTCTAGAGATTTATTGCGTTTGCGCGTAACGGCGTTAGAGATGGCAGACCCGGGCGTAAACGCAACTCTCTCTCCTCCTGCAAAAGGGGACACCCCTGTGACGTCGAAGCATACGTCACGACCCTCCTCCCAATTGTATACGAGTATATCCGCGGGTCTAAGGGTGCTCGCGTTGTCAGACAAGAAACCCAACTTGACTTCCTTACGGGCAGTGATAGCGGCTTTAAAACACATATCCGCCACCACGTCTCGAACTAGGTCGTGCCTAAATTTGAGACCCACTTCACTGGCGCAGTGTAGAGCGTGGACCCCAAAGGCATCCATTTCTCTGCCGCAAAAAAAAAACAAGAGCTACCCTCAGCAAACATAGCAATACCCAACCTGTAACAAAGTATGGCCCTAAATTGGCGAGGCCCAATAGATTGGTGTAACCCTGTGATTGGGATAGCTTTGAGGTAGTCTTGTGCATGACTTAGCCGATTACATTGCCACAAAATGCAATCGCGCTCAGTCTGGTGGAAACTGCTGGGGATACTCTTCTTGACCATATCAAAGTACAACACTGCCAGAGAATGCATGGGTCGGGGGCAATTATTATTATTATTATTATTATTATTATTATTATTATTATTATTATTATCTCTTGAAATCGATTAAGATCTTGGGAATTTCTTTGGTCTTCTTCGTCCAAGTACGAATTTAAGTTACCGTTACTACACAGAAAATCTCTATCTGGAACAATATCATCATCAATAAGATCAGGAAGAACAACATTGAGGAAGAGAGAAAGAGGTTTATTGATTTGAAATCTCGATTTCAAAATTGATATCTAAAAATATCCTCTTTTTCTTCTTCTATTTGAACGGATTTGCAACCCTAGGTTCTATACAACAACTAAAACGAAGAGAAGAAGAAGAAGAAGGTGCTGCTGGTGATGGTGGGGGAAGAAGAGAAGGAGATGGTGTTGGTGAAGGATCGTGGAATGAGACGGTAAATATTTGGTACTCCTCCGAAAGTGCTTGTACATGGAAAAAATAAGAATAAAAGAGTAGTATGGGTATTCTTTAAAAATGAACTGGATGTAACAAAAAATAACAAAAGAGTTCCATTGCCGGGATTTGAACCCGGGTCGCCTGGGTGAAAGCCAGGTATCCTAACCGGGCTGGACTACAATGGATTGACTGATTGGTTGTTAGAAAACAACATCTATATATTCCACTACGGATTATTTTAAATTTTTTTTTTTTCTTGCAAAACTACACATCAAAGTAGCACTTACTGATTACTAGTTCGAAGGAAAAATTATCATTAGCAGTGTTGGAAATACAAAGTTTTGGACAAAATGAACTCCTAATGGTGTTGCCAAAAACAAATAAAAGTCTACTTGCAAGGCCTACCTTTCCTTGGCAATTATGCACAAGCATGCAACGTGACGCAACTAAAATGTCATAGACCAGACATCAGTTCCGTAGTTGACTTACAAGAATTAAAATACCATCCATGAAAACTAACAATACGAATACTGTATAAAACTGTTGTACAGTGAAACTCCATGCTATCAATCAATATCAAGCTACTCGCGTCGCGAATATACTTATAACAAAAGCATACAAAATTTTGATTCTCTTTTATTTCATTTGTGTTTTCTACGCCCGAGTTATGATGATGACAATGTTTAACGTACGAACCCATGCTTGAAAAGGACACATAACGCCTCCCAGAGGCATTCTTTGTGACACACTCCACTATATAATGTCTAGAAAAAACAAAATATTTTTCTGGTAGCGGCACTCAGTTATTGATTCGTCTTTTTTGAAAAGATTGAATTCAATATTCAAAAGAAAAAAAGTTGTGATGCATAAAAATATAATTTTCTTTAGAAGATTAGTACATGGTTCGGTATGAATATGACACCTTTTACCCTGTCCCGCTAACACTAATTACTCCTGATTTCTTTTTAAGAAAATAAACTTTGGTAAAGATTTATCTTTTCTTTTAAACGGGCAAGCCGCATACTCAAACTTCTAACCTCAAGAATTATGACTACATACATATTTAATATGGTATATTGTTACATTTATATTGCATAAAAATTTCCAAAGGTAAGCCTTAACAAGATAGGCAAAAAAGGCTGGCTAAAATAAAGTTTCTGTACAAGACCATATTTAGTAGAAGACAAACCTTGTTTCCCAAGGTAAGGCAAGTAAGACCAAAAAAGTAATAAATCTAATACCAAACTTATTTCCCAAGTTGATGCAAGAAGGCCACCAATATTATTAACATACATGCTTCAAAAGAAACAAAATATTATATTTGGCTACTATTCGTGAACCCGTGAACCTAACAGGCAGCCTTTTCCCCATGTATAACTAGTATAATCTTCCAAGGGCCGTTTTTTTGGGTTGGTCTCTAGGATCACCCCAACAGTCAATGAACTAATACCATAAGATTTCTCCAATTACCCGTACAAAAGTTTAGTTCAGTCTTACTATCCGTACATCATTTCAGTCAGAATTCAATTCACCCCAAACAAATTAATCTTCAAATTATCAAATTGTAAATCTAGATAATTACTTAGCTTGTTAATGCCTATTGAAACATCAGCTCGAAGAAGTTACTGACTAGGAAATAGCCAGTAAATTGAGATTGTGAAGCGCGGTCGATTAGGTGATAGTCCCATTTATGGACCAAGATCCATCCACCTGTTCCGGGAATAATTGATCTTTAAATCCAGATCCGTCTAACTAGGGCAATTTTTTTCTTTTCGTAACTTATCTACTGGTCCGTGGTCATAATGAGCACAATAACAAACAAACACTCCCGTAAATAAGTTTGACAGCCCACCACGTCAGCATCACGTGACGATAAAGGTTAAGAATATGCCAAATTTAACCCCCTAAATTTTTCTTGATAATCAAGAAAAACAGTAAAAAAAGGTAAAAAAAAACAAGCGGCGATAAAATCTAAACTTGCAGTGGTATATGATTAAATCCAACGGTGTTAAACCACTCACTTTACATTACAAATAGGATGCGGTTTTGTTCTCAAGAAAACCATTCGCTTCTCTAACTACTTTCTTCTCCCTCACCACAACACTCTCTCAGAAAATTTCTTCAATCTCTCTTTCTAAATAGTCATGGCTACAATCCAATGCATCAAGGCTCGTCAGATCTTTGACAGTCGTGGTAACCCAACCGTTGAGGTTCGTTTTTCGATAACTTCTATGTTAGATCTTAAAATAATTTCGATGATTTCAATAGTTTGATTTCATTTTAGATCTTTGATACTGTGATGGTGATGTGTGGGTTCTGATTTTGATATGTTGATTGATTGATGTGTAGGTTGATATTAAACTATCAAATGGAACTTTCGCTAGAGCTGCTGTTCCAAGTGGTGCATCTACTGGTAAGAATTAAGCTCAGATTTATGTTCATTTTTAATCAATTTTTTTTTTTCAACTTAATTTTTACTTTTGATTTATGGATCTTGTTATGTAGATTATGTTTGATTTGTAAAAATCATTCTATTCGGAGAATAGATTTGTATGAAATTGTGCAATTAGTATGATTTAGATGCGTGTTTTTAAGTCCTTTGTTCATAAATATAGATCTAAGGAAACGAGTTTCAACACTCGAGTGTTAAGGTCTTGACCAGAAAATTAATGAGTTGTATGTATGATTGTGATTTGGGATGTAATGTTCAATTTATTTAATGCCATTGATTTTTGATGTTTAGGTGTTTACGAAGCTCTTGAGCTACGTGATGGAGGTTCAGAATACCTAGGAAAGGGTGTTTCCAAGGTTGGTACTTGGTTAATTTTGAAAATTGCTTGAAAATTCCTTCTGTAGTTTTATCTTGTGACTTTTGTGGAATTTTAGTAAGAGAAGTTGTACTGATGTTGTGTTTTTTTTTTCTTGTGTAGGCTGTTGATAATGTTAACTCCATCATTGGACCTGCATTGATCGGAAAGGTATATATCGTCCTTGGACTTGAATTATAGTCAATTAGCTTGTATATATGTTTGAAGGAATAAATAATTGGAAATCTGCATTCGTATATATAGAGGTTTAGCAGCCTAAATTTCAATTTATTGTAGTATTTATTTTATTGAATACATTGTTAATGTTTTTAAAAATTTAAACTCAGGCGAATTTACCAGTACAATCTCTCCTATTCAGAGTATTAATTTGTATCTGGACTCATCTTTTATCTATGCAGGACCCAACACAACAAACCGACATTGATAACTTCATGGTGAGAGAACTTGATGGAACTACAAACGAGTGGGGTTGGTGCAAGCAAAAGGTACTTGACGAGATCGCTTTGGTTCAGCTCTGTAACTTTATCAAAAGCATTTTTGTTGACAGTTCCACTTATTGTTTTTCAGCTTGGAGCCAATGCTATCCTAGCAGTGTCTCTTGCTGTTTGCAAAGCTGGTGCCAGTGTTTTGGACATTCCCCTTTACAAGGTATAATAACAAGTTTGATAAATATATAGTCATGGATGGAAAAATGAATTTCTTCCTATTTCTGTTGCTGGTTTAGACATTTACTTGTTGATCTTACAGTAGGAGGTCTAATATGATTTTGTTCTTTTTGTGCAGCATATTGCCAACCTTGCTGGTAACAAGAACTTGGTACTTCCAGTTCCTGCTTTCAATGTTATTAATGGAGGATCACACGCTGGAAACAAACTTGCAATGCAAGAGTTCATGATCCTTCCCGTTGGAGCCAAATCCTTCAAGGAGGCAATGAAAATGGGAGTTGAAGTATACCACAATTTAAAGGTTCTTACCAAACTACTCATCTATTTGCTGCTTATTGAACCGATTATGTTAATGTTAGGAACTTAGGAGTCTTTACCTGATGCTTAGCTATTGGTGGTACCACATTTTCGAAAATGCGTATCCAATATATTTTTTACATTTTGTCAAGGTTTCCTGTTTCTTCGTACATGTGGCTAGTTTTTGTCTTTTTTTTTTTTTTGAAGCATATCATAGTTGATATTCTCTAATTAAATTGACACCACTGTGAGAGTATCATAGTTGATATCTGTCGTCGAAATTCGTTTTGGAGGATGATATACTGATCCTAATCAGATGGCTTTTATTAAACGGAGATCTTGCATGATATTTCTATTTTATTGTCTAGTAACCTAATAGACCATCTTGTTTGCAGTCTGTCATTAAAAAGAAGTATGGTCAAGATGCAACAAATGTTGGTGATGAAGGTGGCTTTGCTCCCAACATCCAAGAGAACAAGGAAGGACTTGAGTTGCTTAAGACAGCCATTGCTAAAGCTGGCTACACTAAAGAAGTTGTGATTGGAATGGATGTTGCTGCTTCTGAGTTTTATGGATCAGACAAAACCTATGACTTGAACTTCAAAGAAGAGAACAACAACGGAGCAGCAAAGATCTCTGGTGAGAAATTGAAGGATCTATACAAATCATTTGCCTCTGAGTACCCAATTGTATCAATCGAAGATCCATTCGACCAGGATGACTGGGAACACTACGCCAAGATGACTGCTGAATGTGGAGACAAAGTACAGATTGTTGGAGATGATCTCTTGGTCACCAATCCCAAGGTTAGTTATTTAGTAACTTAATCAGTTTCTCCATGAGTACTAAAGAATGAAAAAAAGAAAAGAAATAAAAGTGTGATCACTTTCCTTGATTTTTCATCTTTCTGAAACAAATATATTGACATTTTGCAGAGAGTTGAGAAAGCAATCAAAGAGAAGTCATGCAATGCCCTCCTTCTCAAGGTAAACATCAGTTTTGTTTTTGTAGAGTTATGGTCTGATTTACTTTGAGACTCTTTCTTATCAACCCTCTCGTGCTACAGGTTAACCAAATTGGATCAGTGACTGAGAGCATTGAAGCCGT
Organism: Papaver californicum; assembly: GCA_023531435.1. NCBI lineage: Eukaryota > Viridiplantae > Streptophyta > Magnoliopsida > Ranunculales > Papaveraceae > Papaver > Papaver californicum. Next base: position 423,426 of record JAJJMC010024318.1, read on the forward strand.
GAGGATGTCCAAGAAAGCTGGATGGGGAGTTATGACCAGCCATCGCAGTGGAGAAACCGAAGACACTTTCATTGCTGATCTTGCTGTTGGGTTAGCCACGGTAAAAATTTCAATACTAACTATTGCTGTTTTTTAGTGTAAATCCCCTTGCAAACTGCAAGATCCCACTAATTCTGAGTAGGAACTCGTCTGATGCATACTTATCTTTTTCTGAAAACAGGGCCAGATTAAGACCGGAGCTCCATGCAGGTCTGAGCGTCTTGCCAAGTACAACCAGTTGTTGAGGATTGAAGAGGAGTTGGGTTCAGAAGCAGTCTATGCTGGACATAACTTCCGCACACCAGTCGAGCCTTACTAGGATGTTATGAGTCAAATCACAGATCATTTGCATTACCCCAAAAAAAAAGATTGGTGAATAAGTTTTATAATTAGGGAGGGAAAAAGAAAAACCTTAATTCAATAATCTGTTATTGAAGTTTTGTTTGAGTTAGCAACACTGATATTTCCCACTTATGGTTTTAATTTGATCCTTTTTATCTTAATTTTTCAACTTTTAGCTACGAAATTATGAAAATTGAGATACGGGGTTTTATGAAACAGAAAGTCTTCTATTGCAGTGTTTGTAATATCTTGTTTTACTAAATGTGGCACTTATAGGTTCCAAACTCCGATAATTGATAAAACAAAGATATAACAAAAGAAATTAGTACAACAATTCTACTATGTTGTCTTTATTTACCATTAGAACTAATGGAAGAGAATGACTGTTTCTTTCCTTTCATTTTTATGCGTTTTAAATACATCAATCACCTAGACCTAGATTAGTACTAGCTGCATTCCCCACAGTAAGAAGCTACTTTTTTTTGGCTTCCTCCTCGTCCCCCGAGTCATCTTTGATGCTAAGATCTTTGATTTTAAGAGTAAGAGGTTTGCTATCGCCTGCTGAGAGAAGAAGCTCGGATTGTCTCTCAGCCTCATTAGCAGATCTTTCGCCACCAAGTGCCAATGCAATCTTCTCCCAACGATCAATGGTTTCCTCGTTAAATTGGCACATGGCATGCTTCAATCTAATGTTTTCGCTGCGTGTCCACTCTGGCTTCTTGCTTCCTTCTTCTGCCATTCTAGTATATCTCTTGAAGAACAAGTGGTAGTAAAGGCTGGTAAGGAAGGTTGCAATGAGAAGAAGGTAACAAAGAAAATGTAGCAAGTACGAAAAATAAACCTCTGGTGGATTATGGTCTATATATACAAGCAAATTCATGTCAATTGGGAATTGGTCATGGAAGTAATGTAATATGCATTTGAGGAACGGTTTTATTTTTGTTTCCTTTTTCTGCATATCAAGCATGAATGTACCAAATGCAACTAACTTTATAGTCCATCCAAAAGACATTAGGTAATTCACTAAAGGCCTTGTTCCCTGATCTGGACCACGCGCCTGCGATAAATGCACCTCTCTTGCGGTAAGTGCAGGGTCTGATTTTCCGGAAACACTGACATTTGATAATGAGTGCACTTTAAAAAAAAAGTTAAAATCTAGAATTAGGAAGTAGGGAACAGTTAATCATGTAACAAGCACATATACATGGGAAACAATAATGACATTGAGAAACAGTTTTCTTTTTCATAACAATTTGTGCAGGTGATTGATGAAAGCATGAAATGTTATGTGCCAAATGAAACTTACTTTGTGCAGGGATATCAACATTTAGCTAGTCAACACTATTTGACCTGGTTCAGAATAGTGAACTACAACCCTTTGAGTTTTGATTTGAAGGACAAGAAACCATCTTTGAATTTGTTAATAAGGTTTCATTTGCAGAATTACAACACAATGGTATTAGATGCGTAATGGTTTCTATCATTCATATTGCTAACACGAAAAAGCCCGTAAACGTTTAGTTTTATGGAAGTGTTATGGTTTCTTTTACAGGTTTAAGTTGCACTTCTGGTTTTTTTACTACCCGGAGATTCAAGACGATAAAATAAAAATGATCAAAATCACTGAACCTGATCAACTAAAGTTTGGCAAAACATAAGTAATTAACATATGATTATACTTAGTACTGATTTTCATATCATTCATACACTAAATCACTCCTTTAGACGACTAAGAAGTAATTAGTACAATGATTTAAGTAGGCCTCTAATACTAATGGAATAGAATGACTATTTCTTTCCTTCCATCTTTATTTTTGCTCGCATAATACTAATAGCCTTAAATAAGAAGTCTTAGTAAAGTAAGGTTCTGCCTCCACACTCCGTAGTATTAATTATCAGCTGCTACTTCTTCTTTTTGTCTCCCTCATTATCATGCTCATACACGAGTTTAAAATTTTCACCAGTTTCAATAGAATTGATAGCATCTTGGAGGAGCTTGTAGCGTTTCTTAACATCTTCCACAGTTTTTTTCCCACCCACATCTTTCGCAATCTTTTCCCAGCGATTAGGAGAGTTTTCATCGTGCATGAACAATGCAGTTTCCAATATTTGGTCTTCCTTAATCGTCCAAGTAAATTTTGGTGAGTCGCTTGCAGACATTTTGTTAATATCTTTCAGAGAAACCAGCAATTATGATCAATTGAATTGTAACTCTCTGAACTGTTTAAGCAAAGACCAATTTCCAGTGCGGTGAGACAATGCAATTGTGTGTATATATAGGCGTAAAGGAGAGAAAAGAGAGAGGCCCATGCCCTTTGGGAATTGGTAGTCATGTAATAAGTAGTGGTACTTCTTGATCAGAAGAAACAGTTTTTACTTTTTCATTTACTGTTTTTTCTTAAAAATCATAACAAATTTGTGCATGTGATTCAGCAAAGACTTTATGTACTGAATTTGTTACAAATTACAAGCTACTTTTGTCATTCCACCATAGCTGAAGTTGCATAAGCAGTAATTAAAACATGAGTTGAATCATTTTCGGCATGATGCGGTTTTATGTTTCCACTACGAAGCAATCTTCTTGTTGGTTTCTCTGGTGACATCACGAGCTCCACACCTTTAAACTTGGCTAAGCAAGCAAGCTCCTTTACTGACTCTGCAATGTTTTCTGTACATTCAATAATCTCAAGTAGTAGAGAAGTGACTGAGGCTGCTGGCATGACATCGTCCAAGATGTCAGTGTTTTCCAATGTAATGGTTTCTAAGGCAGTGTGCAGATCATCAGCAGCAGTTTTTGCGTTCACGATATGTGTGGAAACTATAAATGGGTATGTCATATTCTTAATTGCCGAGGAAATTTCCTGCAGAGCTTTGCCCAACTCAACGCATATTTCCATGCATGACAGTGTAATTATCTTCTTGAACTCTGATGGCTCCTGCAAGTGGATAACACAAATTAGTTAAGAAAGCTGATAAATGAATGCTAGTCTTCCCTTGGGAGAGATACATTGCATCACAGAAATCATATGACAAGGGTCCTTGAAAATTGAAATGACGCAAGTACTAGGCGGTACACTCAGTAAGAGAAAGATTTGCTTGAACATACTTTCATTTCAGAGGTGATGCAGTTGCTTAGAGCTTCCAACCTGTATGCACATTGCCGAGTCATTGCGCTGACTTTCAGATATTGCTTCCATGGGTGGCCAAACCTGAATTTTCCATGAGGTGGCTCCCATCTTGCAAAATTTGCCTGCAAAATAAAATATGTCAAGAAAACCATTTCATTCGGAACCCAAGGTTTATTTCAGAATGTAGACATAGGTGAATCGAGCAAATAAATCATTTTTATAATGAAAATATTTGAGTTTAGTAATGCCGACAAGTAAAACAAAGTTCTGAATAGGAAACATTAGAAACAAAAGAGGCAATCTAAATGCACCACAAAATTCATATTTAATTATGAATTATTAAACGTCCGGTACTGTGGTACATGTAAGGCTGTAAGCCATTTGACTTACATGCAAAATATCATACTTAATTAGATCTTAGTCCATTATAAAGTGTCTGGTACTGTGGTGCATGTAAGCCATTAGACTTATTGCTAATTACTGTAGGTTGTTAATCATCTGAAAGGAGGTGCTTAATAAAAGTAGCAGATATGAACACTTGAAGAGATTTTCCTCACCATTGCTTCTTCAGCTGTCTTAGAATTCAAAACACTTCTATATCCATGAAGCCATGACATATCTGTATCCCCCTTTGTTTCGAAATATAAGTTTCCAAATCCTGTAGAATAATTATTGTTGGTAATTAAGATTACTGATCGAACTAATAAATGCATTTATCAGCTGCTTATCAAGATAATCAAAAGAGCAATCACAAACCTTGTAAAAAATCTGCTTGCTTTTCTATGTTGCGAGCAATCAGTTTGTGAAAGTCATGACCAGCCCATACAGGGAACACGAAAATGGACATGACCACACACGTGAAACAACCTATAGAGATAGTTGATACTCTTCTGTGAGCAAGTTCTAAGATCTCATCTTCTCGATAACCAGATACTGATACTAAACAAAATGTTAGTATAAATATCAGTACCCCATAATCGTATCGTGCTTTGACCCCCGGAAAGAAACGGACAAACGATGCTACAGCCGCTGCCAAAAAAATACCAACAAATGAAAGAAAAAGGTTAATCACATGTTCATAAGAGCATCCATAGTGGGACGACTAGATCAAAAGAGTAAAAAATAAAAAATTTGATCTTTATTCCGTCTGAAACGCAATGGATAGAGAGTAAATTTTGTTCAGGCGTAGTCCCAGATGGACGCCCCATGAGGCGTTCACCTAGACAACTGTTTGGTGAATCATCAGGCGTAGCCCCAGACGAACGCCCCATCAGGCGTTCACCTAGACAACGCCTGGTGAATCTTCAGGCGTAGTCCTAGACAACCGCCTGATGGGACGTTCACCTAGACAACCGCCTGGTCAATCTTCAAACGTATATCTAAGAGCATGCCCAAATGACAGGCGTAGCCCTAGACAACCGCCTGATGGGACGTTCACCTAAACGTCCGGCACGAGACGGAGAGCCAGTATTATGCCTGGCACGAGATGCACGGGTAAGTTAATGCTCCATCATATTTATGTTTGATTCAGTTCTCGAATCAAATATGATCCGAAGCAGTGACAAAAATGGACCAAAACCTTAATATACTTGTACCACTATGATTGATTTTATCCGGATCAAATATCAAATTTGATTTGGTCCGGAATTTGATCGCTCCACTAAAGCTCTAAAAGATCAATAGTCACAAAATAAAAAAATCTCATAAGTTTGTTTTCCTTTCGGGTGACCTTACCTAGAAGGAAGATAAAGAACCAAAGAATTGCAGGATGTCCTTTGTCTCCAGCTAGAGCTGCCAAGTGATGAACGCCAAATCCTAAGGTACCAGCTAAAAGTGTTGCTAATGCTCGATTAAATCCTTTACCCAACGTAGCCCCTGGAAAAATGTGTTTATTGTTTCTAGTTATCAAGTCAATACACCAAACCATCATTTGATGGATTTCAAAACTATAATACGAAGACAACTAAATTTGGAGACGGAAGCAAAACCGTTATACAGAGTACTGCTTAACTTACCAACACTAAATTCGAACACGACTACCACCGTTAAGATAGCAGACATAGTAGAGGAGCCAAAGCCACTATAGATGGGTCTAAAGTAGTACAGAAGAGAAACCAGTGAGAGTGTTAATCCCACCTTGATGGAATGAATAATCCTTCTCGGGTCATCCTTTCCAAGCTTCTCTACCTTGTGTGCAAATTCAACTACATTGTCTATGAATCTCACAGGCTTAAGGCATGACCACCCACGTTTCAAAAACCCACCACTCTTCCTGACAGCTGATTCATCAATATCCATACAAGAGTATGACTAAAGCAAGAGTCTGTACAAAAATAGAGAGATAAATGATCGATAGGTAGAGCGAGACAAATTGAAAGGGATGAGAGGAATGAGAATATGGGTGATAAGAGATTTGAGCCATGAATTTATAAGAAGGAAATATATAAAACTATTAAACACTGTTATATTTGACTTGCGTGGATACTCTTAAAACCTTATGTTTTATAACAAAAATATATATTTCTTGCTTGTAATGATGCATCCACTAAAAGTTGTGTGGCTTCCTCAAGTATACATGCTCAATCCAATGGTTACGAAGTCCAAAAATTGGATTTGTCCGATTTGAAAACAACTCCAAACCAATCCATCAAGAATTAACGTAACTGACGTACAGTAGAATATATCAGAAGTAGCTTTGGGTAATCAACTGACCTATTACATGTGAAAATTCTATAAAATCTATTGCAGATCCATGGATATAGTAAGATGCAGAAATTAGATCTAAACCTCACACTATCCTTGCTGCTGATATTTGATGGTTCTTGAAGACAGAATCCAACATCACCTGGACTAACCCCCATGCAATTGTAGCTGCCTTTCCTACTTTGGCGGTAAACCTGCAGATAAGAATCCAAAATTTTGTTTATCAAGTCGGTCCATCTGCTATTATGGTCTCTGTGGGTAGAAAATTAAACAAAACTGGCATATCGAAAGAAGGTGTGATATATAAGATGAAAACACCATTATCGCTATACAAAGCCGGATATCCTGGTTATACACAGTAAATGTCATGAATTCATGATACACAATCTACATTGTATTTTCGCTAGCTTACAGAATTACAGTTTCATAAAAACACACCAACAAATTTGAAATTACAGACGGTGCAGTATAGGGAGAGTTGAAAAGGCTACAGATTAGCCTTCTTGTAATGTTACTTCTTTGCCGGTGGTGTATATTATCAGAAAACTTTCTAAATTGCCAACCTTAATCTTCCTTCTTCGCCACAAATTTAGAATGCTTAAAATTAATAAACAATGTCATTTGGTAGTTATAAAATGCATACAACTTTTACCTGATCGAGCTTCTGACGTCCACCAAATAGGTTGTCCATTGTAAATGGATGAGGGAAAATAACACCATTGTGTATACAAAGGATTGTGTACCATTTCTGGCAGGCTGGATCTTGGCTTATGGTCCACTAAATCCAATCCGCACCCGAAATTTCTACATTGATGGTGGGCTCAATCCCACGGTCTGTCCCGCCACGGGTTGAATGGCTACTCTTTTGTTTGTGACAGGACAGCGACAGCCTGTTGGATTAAACCCATGGTTAGTTTATCACCACCACGATCTGCTATTTGCCACTAGAACCACTGTTTTTTTTACAGATACAGAATTTGATGGTGACGAATTTCGAGCTCAGATCATTGGTATCATCATCCAAATTTTTTATCGCTATATTACATTGATATCGGTATAAACCCACTTTTAAGAATTAAGAGTTAAGTAAATACAAAAGATTTGTTTAAATCAAGATTAGTAATATTTTAGTGATAGAGCTCTACCGGACAATCAAAGAAAAAAGCCAGCTTAAACCCTGTTCAAAGCAAAGGACATGCAATAAAGGAAAAAAAAGACCACCAATGCAAGTGGATCGACTTAAGCATCGATTTCAAAGACAACAACATGAGGCATGAAAATAAAGCCCGCCATTTTTCTCACGAATAATGTTACAAGCAACAACAATAAAATACACACAAGCCCCTATCTCTCGCCCATCGTCCTGGTCTTGGCTTAAAGCACCCAAGCTAAACAAAAAATAAACTCGAATAATTATTAGGCTTAGCCCTCTTTTACACCACCTAAAAACAAACGCAACAAACGCTGAATAAGGATAAAGAAAGAACATTACTTAAATCCATATTTAAAGCATTCAACCATATATATTACGCTACAACAATCCTACACGCCTGCAAATAACTAATAATTAATTATCTAAAGGAAGTTTTTTCTTCAAAAAATGAATTTTCGGGTTGGAAGCCACCACCTAGTTCTGTCACTGGTGGTATATCTGGAAAGACCACAAAATAGATGGGCTAAAATTGCTTGAAAGAGTTACTGGTTTGGTTGATAAAAAATTGTGCTGACCAGTTTTAAAATCTGGTTCCATAGGACGGCCTTAGTATCGTTGTCCAACAATTTTAATACTGTTCTCATGTGACAGCCCAATGATTTTTGTATATTGTTAGTATTTTTCTCTTGACTTAAATAGTTCAAGAAAGGCAATAGGGACTTTCTGTTGGGTTCATGAATCCAAGGAGTCAATGACACTATTAAGTTTTTCTAATTATTATTTCCTGGACAGTGGGTTCCGGAACCCAGGTGGGTTATCCATCAAATCAGTAATGTTAGACCAGCTAATTTTGTTGGCATTACAAATTGTTGTTCATCATCAATAAGATCATAAATGGACATGCTAAAAGTTAGACTCAGATTGTAATCCTGTATTACCAGTACCACTAAGGTTTCACAATTGACCCTTTTGTTCTTTCATAACCAGGCAACTAAACAGATTGATATTGCTACTGAATTTGTAACCAATTTCACATCAGTTTTACGCTAACTAGCTCATACATGTTCATCTATATTTTGTCACTCCACCATAGCTGAAGTTGCATAAGTAGTAATTAAAGCATGAACTGAATCATTGTCAACATGATGTGGTTTTATGTTTCCTCTGCGGAGCAACTTTCTTGTTTGTTTCTCTGGCGACATCGCGAGATCTGCACCTTTAAACTTCGCTAAGCAAGCAAGCTCCTTTACTGACTCTGCAATGTTTTCTGTACATTCAATAATCTCAAGTAGTAGAGAAATGACTGAGGCTGCTGGCATGACATCCTCCAAGAGGTTAGTGTTTTCCAGTGTAACGGTTTCTAGGGCAGTGTGCAGATCATCAGCAGCAGTTTTTGCGTTCCCAATATGTGTGGAAACTGTAAATGGGTATGCCATTTTCTTAACTGCTGAGGAAATCTCCTGCAAAGCTTTGCCTGACTCGACGCATATTTCCATGCATGACAATGTAATTATCTTCTTGAACTCTGATGGTTCCTGCACGTGGATAGCACAAATCTGTTAAGGAGATATACAAAGGGTTGCGAAGTTGGACTTGAGCCTAAGGAAGCTTTTAAATGAATGCTGGTCTACTCTTGGGAAAAACCAAGAAATACATTGCCTCCGAGCAAATAGATGACAAGGGACCTTAAAAATTGAAATGAAGCAGGTATTAGAAAGTAGTCTCATATACACCAAAGAACCAACTATTAACCCTTAATCAAGATAATATTGTGAGTTTCAGATATTGACAATAGGAGAAAGATCTGCCTGAACATACTTTCATTTCAGAGGTGATACCGTTGCTTAGTGCTTCCAACCTGTACGCACATTGCCGAGTCATTGTGCCGATTTTTAAATATTGTTTCCATGGGTGGCCAAACCTGAATTTTCCATGAGGTGGCTCCCATCTAGCAAGATTTGCCTACAAAATAAATTACATCAAGAAAAGCACATCTTGCAGAACCCAATGTTTATTTCAGAATGTAGATATTGATTAGTGAATCGAGCAAATATTCCATTTTTATAATGAAAATATTCGATTTGGTAATATTGACAAACAAAACAAAGTTCTCAAATCTCAACAAGAAACAAACGAGACAACAGAGGGAATCTGAATCTGAATGCACTTCACACAATTCATATTTTATTATGAGGTTAGATTTTAGGTACAATCTTCACATGGAAAATATGATACTCAATTAGATTTTTGTCCATTATTAGGTGTCTGGTACGTGTAATCCAATAGATTTATTGCAGATTAGGTGGTCAAACCATTTGAAAGGATGTGGATAAAAAAAGTTTTTATACTTAAATGGTAAAAATGTAGCCAGAGATGGAACACATGAAGAGATATTCCTCACCATTGCTTCTTCAGCTGTCTTAGAATTCAAAACACTTCTGTAACCATGAAGCCATGACATATCTGTATCCCCCTTTGTTCCGAAATACAATTCTCCAAATCCTGTAGAGATTGTTGGTAATTAAGATTAACGATGGAACTAAAAAATGAATTTATTAGCTGGCTATCAAGATAATCAACAGAGTAATCACAAACCTTGTAAGAAATCTGCTTGCTTTTCTATGTTGCGAGCAATCAGTTTGTGAAAGTCAAGACCAGCCCATACGGGGAACACAAAAATAGACATGATCACACACGTTAAACAACCTATAAGAATAGTTGATACCCTTTGGTGAGCGAGTTCTAAGATCTCAGCTTCTCGGTAACCAGATACTGATACTAAACAAAACGTTAGTATAAATATCAGTACCCCATAATCATATCGCGCTTTAACCCCCGGAAAGAAACGAGCAAATGATGCTATAGCCGCTGCAAAAAATTTTTAAAAAAATCAATCAACGAGAGAAAAATATTATCACATATTAAGTCAAGAAAGATATTAGTCACACAATAAAGAATCTCATGAGATTTTCATCACAAAATTTGTTCTACTTTCGGGTGACTTTACCTAGTAGGAAGACAAAGAACCAACGAACTGCAGGCTGCCCTTTATCTCCGGCTAGAGTTGCCAAGTGATGAACACCAAATCCTAAAGCACCAGCTAAAAATGTTGCTAATGCTCGATTAAATCCTTTACCCAAGGTAGCCCCTGCAAAAATGTGCAAAATTGTTTCTAGATGTCAAGCCAATACAACAAAACAATCATTTGATGGTTCTCAAAACGATAATATGTTGTTATATACAGAGTTCTGCTAAACTTACCAACACTATATTCGAAGACGACAACCACTGTTAGGATAGCCCACATTGTAGAGGAGCCAAAGCCAGCGTAGATGGGTCTAAAGTAGTATAGAAGAGAAACTAGTGAGAGTGTTAATCCCACCTTAATGGAATGAATAACCCTTCTCGGGTCATCCTTCCCAAGCTTCTCTACCTTGTGAGCAAATTTAACTACATTGTCTATGAATCTCTCAGGCAATGCCTTCAGCCACGACCACCCGCGTCTAAAAAACCCACCATTCTTCCTGACAGCTGATTCATCAATATCCATTGATTAACAAGAGTGTGGCTAAGGCAAGAGTCTGTACAAAAATAGATAGAAAAATGCTCGATAGGTAGAGCGAATAAAGTTGAAAGGGATGAGAGGACTGAGAATATGGGTGATAAGAGATCTGAGAGTCATGAATTTATAGGAAGGAAATACATAAAAGTATTACTACACAATGTTATATTTGACACATGGGAATCTCAAAATCTTAAATTTTCATAACAAAAACATGTATATCTTGTTTGAAAACGCGTGATAGTCCTGCAACTTCCCAAGTATTTGTACTCAATACAATCGCTACAAAGTCCAAAAATGGGATTTGTCAGGATCGAAAACAACTCCAAACAAACCCATCAAGAATGAACGTAACTGAGGTATAGTAGAAAATATCAGAAGTAGCTTTGGATAACCAACTGCCTATATTACATGTGAAAATTCCTCAAAAATTTACTGCAGATCGATGGAAAAGTTAGATCTAAGGAAACTAATCCTTAAAGTCCTTGTGTGGAATTTCACGGGAATATTTTCGAAACATAGCTGTTAGATGGATGTAAATTCCAATTGAACTGTTGGTAAACTAGTAATGTCCCTTCTTTGCCACAATTTTGGAATGCTTGAATATAACTTGGAAAAATTCCAAAAGAAAATAAGAAATTACACGTAATAAGATTTCAATGTCATTTGGTAGTTATAAAATGCATACAACTTTTACCTGGTCGAGCTCCTAACTTCCTTGTGCATCAGTAGTAGCTCTTACTTCGCCATCCCCAGTAATGACACCACATCCACCCTACCCCACATCCATTCACACGGCCACCAACAGAAAACCCATGACCTGTGCGAAAGACGAAGATTAAATGATGCCATGACAGATATTACTCGTATAACAACCAATAACATGTATTGTGAGTATTTAGCCTTACTAAACTACTATTCAGAGGACTGTAATATGAGGCCGTATCGCTTCCAACTTAACATATACAAACAAAGTTCAAGGTAGACCTTTTCTTATTTGCCATCAATTACAGCCTACAAAAATATTTCTCCACCTAATTCAATTCGTCATCTTTCACGAATTTTTTTCTCCTATTGAACCAAACAAAGGCATCTTATTCAAAACACTTAAGCAAAATTTTAATTCGGAATCAACAATACAGTGCCACAATCATAGAGCAACTTACTTCAATGCCCAAACTGTTTTTTCTTCTCTTTCTCTTTCAGCAGGTGCAAATCATAAATTGGTGTGACTAAACCAAAATCCTTCATTAGGAGTTTGTGGGTCTCGATCAGAATCCATAAATTGATGGTGCTATCAGTGAACACTTTCCCGGAACATTTGGAACACCCTTTTCAACAAAGAGTAGGAACAATTAGAAAGAAAAAAACTAATAAGACCCAAACTAAAATATACAAAAAAAATAAATAGATAATCAGGGTTTTGATTTCTAACCCAAGTTCTACCGATTGATGTTGATGGTGGTATCGATTATTGTATCTAATTTGCTTTCTCTTTCAAAACCCTATTTTTCCCTTCTTCCATGGCTGCCACTGAAGTTGAAACACTGATGGAGGTGGATCGCCTCGTCTCTTGTGCTGGTTCATTTTTTCATGCTACTCACAGGCGGCTTTCCGCATGTACACGTTTTGAAACGTCTCGGGCGCGCGCCTAGTAAGTAGTGGAGGCGCGGAATGCGAGTCCTATCAGGAGGGGAACACCAGTTCCGGCTGGATCTTTGCTTAAGAGTTTTAAGTAAAAATAAACTCTCTCTACAGCTTAAACCCTATTTAACAAAACTAATTAACCTTATTTAAAACCCTTAAACCTTAATCAATCAACTCGGATAGAAAAAAAAATCACATTATGGAATGTACTGGAAGAAACATCTACAACCGGACTAGTAATATATCCAGAAGGAATACAGCACAGATGGTTTAGAATTGCTGAAAGAGTTCCGGGTAAGAATCAATATGAGGTGTTTGAACATTATAAGGTTTTGGCTGATGATATCATGGAGATTGAAGCTGGTAATGTTGAGTTACCTAACTATCTCGAAGATGATGTTGATGATGATGATTATGACCAGAGTGAGCCAACAACAACGAAAAAAACAACTAACAGAAAAAGAGGGATTCCTTGGACTAAAGAAGAACACAGGTACATGTTTAATTCAATAGTGCTTGGACTAACTAAAAATCTGGTGTATTTTTCGTAGTTAACGTTTGAATTTTTGTAAATTGTAGGAATTTTCTGTTGGGACTTGGAAAATTATCGAGAGGGGATTGGAGGAGCATATCGAGACTCTATGTGAAGTCGAGAAATCCAACTCAAGTGGCTAGTCATGCTCAGAAATACTTTGATCATCAAAAAAATAAAAAGAATAAGGAGGAGAGAAAGAGAGCAAGCATTATGACACTCCTTTAGTTGTAGCACAAGGCAACAACAAGAATTGTCTTAATTCCCCCGGTGGAGTTGCTCATACACCAGCAATGCACCCTAATCAACAGTCATTGCCGAAAATAGACTACTGATATCGAAGAGGCCAGGGGAATTCGTTTCCGAATATGCCTTTAGTTGTAGCAGAAGACAGCAACAAGCATTGCCTCAATGCCCCTGGTGTAGTTGCTCATACCCCATTCCTGCATCCTAATCAACAGTCATTGCAGAAAATGGACGACCCATATCGAAGAGGCCAAGGAGGTTTGTTTCCGAACATAGGAAATTCTTAAATACTAGCTAGGCATCTCAATTTAAGACTCAGTTCATGGAATATTGTTTGTTTCAGTTCCTTGCTTAAATTTGGTCTGCAATGAATCCAGGTATGTAATATTGTAGATAGATTTCATACATTAATCCTTATTTTGGTATAGATTGTCGTTATTAAAGAACAAGATACCTAATAAAATAAAATATAAATATTTTAAAATAAAATTAATAATTTTTTATTCGTATATTTTTTATAATTGTCAAACTATTCTTGTATATTTAATTTATTTATTTTGTTTTAAAATATATATATATATTAAAAATGTTTAACTTTTATTTATTTATTATTATTATTTTTTGATTTATTTTTTAAAGTTTAAAAGAAAAAACTTAAATTAAAAAAAATAATAATAAAGAAAACAATAATAAATAAATTTAACTTTTTGTAATTTTTTTAATTTGTTTTAAAAGTATTAAATAAAAAATATATAGAAAAAATAACCTAGTCATTTACAGTTTTAAAACATCTCTTATCAATATATAATTGAATTAGTGTAATCCTAAATATCCTCCAATTTAGGATATTCCCCTATTTAAAAGTTCTTATTAAACTAAATAGATAGAAGAGAAAGACTATTTCTTTCTATATATATTTTCATTCACCCATTCCGGTATTACACTCTTTAAGATTTGGCCTATATGGATTCTTCTTTCACAACCGGCGTGCAAACGAAACAGATAACCTCAATTAGATTTCATGCTACACAGTTTAAGTAATGAACTACAAAATACAATGCTTTTCAGATTATGCGTGTTTGCTCGGCTTAAGTAAACAACCATATAAATGCTATTGCTAACCTGAAGTCACTATGTCGCTTTGCGTTTGCTACTGTCAACTTCTTCTGAATCGCCATAACCTTCGTCAGGGGTTGAGGTTTCTTCATACTCTGGTGTGGGTACTTCTCCTGCCTCGATTGCGTCAAGATCCTTAACAAGGAGTTTTTGATGCTCCTCAACATCTTCAGCAGTTTTATCCCCGTCCACTTGAATAGCAATACATTGCCAACGGTTTGGTGTGTCCTCCCCAAAATGGGCTAACGCAACTTCAAAAAATTTGTTTTCTTCAAATGTCCAAGTTTTGTTAGCTAGTGGTGGGTTAGTTGGTTCGACCATTTGAGTCGAGATATCTCTTAAATGAATAACACAAATATGATCAAACTATATTTAAGCTCTGGCTAAGTAAATAGTGTTAGAAACCTTGAATTGCTATGTTCATGTATAGAAGTAGGAAGAAATATATAGATGGGGAGAAGTTCATGCCAATTAGGTTGCAATTGGTAGATCATGGAAGATTCGTGCACTACAATGTGTTCTTCTGTATACTTGACCAAACATGTTTCTTTCAATTTGATAACCGAATTTGTGAGAATATTATATGTTGCTATTAGTAGTACTGGTGGTGAGCATGGGCCAATATGAACCGGTTTTCACCTCATCCATATCCAATTCAATATGGATTTTAAATTTGGTATCCGCATCCAATCCAGTATCCAACGGATATGCATCCAATGGATGCACGAATGAACAGATTGGATGCAGATAATCCAATGAATTTTTTTATAATTAAAATTTATAATAGAGAAATAAAGTTTGAGATGTGATAGTTTTTTTTTTGCTTTGTTTCTTTGTTGCTCTCAAAAGACAACAACACAATGCAATATGCTGAATTATGGATAATTTGGGACCTAACTAGAAAGTGCCTAGCACTGTATAACTCTTCACGTTAACAACTAATATCTAATGAAATTACGGGATATACCGAAATCAAGCCTATCAGAGAACAAAGTGTTGAAAAAGTTTTCTACCATTTGAGCTGCGACTACAACTAGGGGTGAGCACTTGGGATCGAAAAGAAACTATCACATCTCAAGTTCGATTTTTTGTTAATCTAATGGGTCTGGATGTCCAACGGATTTTCATAGTTGCACCCATGTCCAATCCTAATCCGTTGAATTTCAAAAATCTCATCCACATCCATCCCATTAGTAAATGGTCCGGATATCCATCCGTAAAAATACAGTTGGACCGGGTAAAATCCGCGGATTTTGGATTACATACTCACCCCTAACTGGTACAACATAAGGGTTATTTGTTATTTAGCATTCAGGTCAGGCTTTGGCAGCGGCGGAACTAAAGATATTTCTTACCCCATGTTTGACCATTTTCTTATTCCGGGTTTAAGCATGTATAAATTTCCACGTGAGCCACATCTTTCGTGGCCAAATTTAAATTAGGCAATAGAAAAAATGGGTTTTTGGATTTTGGGGAATTCTGGTTGTAGTTCCGTTTCTAGGATTTGGTCTGATATTTAAAAATTCGATACATAAGAGAGAGAAAAAAGGTACATACAAAAATAAAATAAAATCAACATTAGATTTAAAGTCTTCTAAAATATCATCTATTTTAGAGAGACTTTTGTCATGCCTACGTTTGCATAAAATTCTCTCAAAGTCTCTTAAAACTACAAATCCATGACTTTCAAGTCGATAACCAATGGCATGAGCATTTAAAGGACTTTCTAGAAGTCCCTAACCAATAACAAAGAGTTTTTGAAAATTTCAAGAACTTAAATAAAATCTTTGTTCACTAATAAGGTTGTTTAAGAGACTCTTTCAAAGTCTATAACGACTAACAAGAGATTTAAGATCTCTCTGAAACTCTCTATAATTATCAATCCACTAATCCCCTGTAAACCAAAAGCAAATACTACTACCTTCCATTAGACGCAAAAGTAGAAACTCAATGGAGAACTGCAAGCAATTCCACACTAACTAGCAACCAAGGCTAACCTGAATACTATCAATTAACTGGTAACCAAGATAACAAATTAACATATGAGAATGGAAAGCAATAGAATTTTGCAAATAAAATCCTCAAATTGAACCAACTTTTATACCTTTGATCCCCACTTGATTGCAATATTTTTAAGAATCCTAGCTAGCAGGGTTAATGGATACTGTGGAAAGAAAAGAAAAATGAAATTTATAAAAATCATATTATCGCATTAGGAAAATTGTAATTATCACAAGTTATTATTAGAAACTGAGACTAATTTAAAATTTACATAAGTGACATTCAGAAATATCACAATTACACAATCAAACCCTAAACCCACTGGGAAAAAAAACACAAAAAGAAAAATAAATAAAATAAAAACATTATTGTTATCATAAACTTGAGTGACAATGGGGTTTATACAAACACCATCATCAACCTAAAGCCCCAAGAAAAATCAAAAACTACAAACTTCAAAAGAACAAAAAACACCAACAACGGGAAGAATCACTTTCATTGATGATGAAGCTTGAAGCAGTAATAAGGTAGAAAACTTCCTCCTCCAACAACAACCGCAATAACATAAACATGCAAAGATCAATCAGCAACAACAAAAACCCCAAAGACACTATCATCTTGACCTGAAACCATAGATCTCGAATGAAAGCACCGCCTGTTTGATTTACATGAAAAAAATGAAACAAACAACACAAAGAAGCTTAGATAACAAGTTAATCTTGCTCAATATAGTCCGAGAAGGACCAAACCGAGCAAGAAACGAGATCACAGAGGGAGTTTTTATTTGAGCGGAGGAAACTGGGGAGAAAGAGAGGAAAGATAAAAAAAGTATCCGAACAAATAACGCCCATGACTAACTGACCATGCAATGATTCTTTTTCATATTTTTTTTGTTAATTAAATGTAATTAATAAAGATCAGTTTAGTCATCCATAAAGTGTGACAGTATCATATCAATCTAAAACAACTATTTTAACCGTCCATCTTATAGATTGGGTTATATATATAAACCACTTAAATGATGAGTTTATAGCAGAGAAAGGATTCAGAGTTAGGGTTTTCAGATATTTACACAATGGAATACTAATCACAATTTTTCTTGTTTTTTTTTTTTTTTTCTAGGATCAGTTAAATAAAAACCCCTTGGATAAAAAATAGTTATGGGGTAGAAACGCGTTACATATCCCACGATTCCTACCACTGATTGCAGGCGATCGTGGGGGCATTAATCATCCCAGACGTTACTAGGTCTATGTTTGGACCTATTTAGACTCACCATAATTCCCAACCGATTCTCCTTCGTCGAATCCTTAGCGCGCCTTTTATGAAACCAACTTCTCTTCTCCTTATGGTCTCCCCCAAAACCCCACTTCTTCTCTGACAATGGAACATTCTCTAAGACCAAGTCCGTATCAAAACCCTAATTTCCTCTCACAAATTCTTTTTCTTCTTTAGAATACTAATCACAGTGTGAATACCAAATCTCCACCGTAAACGTGTCAAAATTCCAACATAGGAGCATCAGGTTATGATAAAATGAGATGTACCAAAATCAAGACTCAACAAACAATCTCATATCTCAACGAAGATTAATGGTTGGAATAAATTTAGACAACTGTTGATTAAGACGTGACAGGTGGTACAGAAATGACGCCCTTACTGCATGACAGATACGTCTCAATCATGCAAGTTACGAGAATAAAGATTCAAAGCATAACACAAAAGAGTCAAATCATGACACACCGTATCCGGAAGCCATGTGCCGAACATGCAATAACATGAAAAAGATTGTACGGTCCACAACTCTATATGTCCACACCATATTCATGAAAAGGCTCACATGGAATAATCTAATTGGATAAAACAAGAAGCGAGACCGCACCAAGGATGTGATTCACCCAGCATGAAATCAAATAAGACAAGAAAGACTTGCATCAAACCCTGCGGAATATACAAAAAGTGTATGGAACAAGTATCATAACAGAATATAGATAAAATTGAAGAAAGAATTTAGTGGAACCCTTGTAAAATCCTATACTCAAAGACAGAGCAAAAGGTCGGGAAAAAAACATTGAAAAGAGAGGATAGACTAAGAGAATTTAACAGTATCCGGATTAAAAAAACCTGACTAGGTAAGAATAAATATAATATACTAATTCACTCATTCATTGTATGTAATTATTTTAATTTAAATAAATATTCTTTAAAATATTTTTAAGTTGATTCAATTATATTTATAAGATTCTTTAAATAATAAACTCATTTACTAGTGATATTAGTTTTTTTAATGCTGCTAAACAAGGGGACCTCGACTACTCGAAAGTAAGTAAAACTCCAAAAAATAACATTTTCTTGATTTTTATTTTTATATATTATTTTTCTCTAGATTCTTGTGAGGAGTTCCTGTGTGTGTTTTTTTTTGGGGATTGGAATTTGCATCACAACTACACAGTGAACTTGGAGATGGATTGCCAGCAATACTCGGGAATAATAAAGATGCAGATGGTAGGCGTGCTCTTCATTACGCTGCTGTAGGAGGGAAATTAGATGTTCTCAAGTACTTGATTGAAGGAATTAAATTTGACATAGATGTCAAAGACAATTCAGATATTAAGTAATTAGGGGTATTTCTATAAATTCGATGGTTCTTGGTGTTTTAATTCCTTGATTTAGTTACAAATGATTTATATTAGCATCAGATTCAGTTCTAGGAGAAACATAGGTGTCTGTTGGAGTGTTGGTTGGTGTTGGGTGGTGTTCGGGGGCGGCCCAACTATCCTTATTGTTTGTGGTGGTGATAGGTAGTGGTTGTTGTGGCTGCGGTGGTGTGTTGTGGTTGTTTTTTGTGTGCCAGTTGTCGGTTGTGGTGCTGATCCTAGGTTGTTAGCCGAATTATCCTTGGATTTAGACAGTCAGCATAGCAGAGTTAGTTCAAGGGAATGAATAGATGTTGGATCTGCAACAATAAAAATACTAAAACAGAAGATGTTAACGTTAATAAAATCTCTGAATTGATTTGCACACAAAGGACAAAGTCACCTGCTCAAAAAATTATCCTTAACACAATATTTCACGTGTACTCCTCAAGAATGAGAGATGATTCCGATGAAGGTTTTTCTCCTGCTCGAAAGGTTGAATTGCTTTCTCGTCCTTTTTTTAATTTTCTCGAAAGGAGTTTCTGATGTAGAAATACATCAAATGATGCTGGACGATCCGGATTTCTCAAAAATGATGAATGATCTTAATTGTTGGTGGAACGGTCCTGACAATCACTTCAATTGGTTTGACATTTCATCTTCGGATGAAGGATCTGAGGCAGAAATGAATCGAAGGATAGCGGCTGATCCGGATTTTGATCCTCGATTCTTTTTCAGGAGAAAGACTTCTCAGGCATAAACCCATACTACAATGAAGCTGGAGAGTACATAGGTCCAGTTCAGGATGATGAAGTTGTTGCTGATCCTAAGGGGAACGAGAAGAAGAAGAAGAAGCGGGTTGAAACTAGGACCAAGTCGAGAGTAACAAGGAGTGGAAAAATTTCATGAGAATTTCTATGATGTGTTTTGTTTCGTTTTTTTCGGATGTTTTTAGTTTTTTTGAACAAGTTTAATGAACAATATGTAGTAAGTTTATTTGAACAAGTTTTTCTTCGGATGTTGAAATAGTTTTATGAAGTTAGATGTTAAGAAAAATCGGCATATTCGGTAGATAACTATGTTTCTAAACTACCGATTACGTACAATCGGTAGTTATTTATTTCCCGTGCTACCGATTATCCACAATCGGTAGTTATTTATGTTCACTAAATACCGATTATGGCAAGAAAAGTCATGGACAAGAAAACCATTATAATCGGTAGATAAAATTGATCTTTAAACTACCGATTACAAAGTTAAAATTTTTAAAGTTTAATTCAATTCAGGCTACAATCAGTAGATATAAATTTTCAATTCCTACCGATTGTGAAAGATGAAGAGTTAGAAATTTTGGAAGTTTTGAGAAATTCAATTTGGGGCGACACCTATAATCGGTAGTTATAGTACTCCACTAAACTACCGATTGTACAATCAGTAGGAATCAAAATCACGAGCCTACCGATTATTCAAAACTATAACTCATCTAAATCAATCTAAAACTCTTAATTTCTATTCCAAAACTATAACTTAAAATCATCATCTAACACTAACTAATTCCAAATTAGTTATCTAATTAATCACAATTAACACTAATTAAACAATGCTAGATTAACTATTGTAAAAAATATATGGATAAAGGATGTAATCACAATGACCTTATTTTATTTTATTAGTTGTCCAAAATAATTTTTGGTCGCTTTTAAAACGGCTAGGAAAAGGATCTCTTGGTCGGGGTATAACTTTTGGCAGTGGTAATTGACCAACTGTTCGGAACTTATTACTTTTTATGATGGTGACTTGGTTAGATGTCCAGGAAAAAAAAAATCTATTTCTGGGTATTATGTGTTTGTTGGAGGAAATTTAGTTACGTGATCTTCCAAAAAACAGCAAATTATTTCTTAGCAAGGGGTCTCGTAACAATCGGTTATAGGGGTCTTGTAACTCTCGGTTATTATAATTATTTTATTTTTTGTTCTTTTTTTTAGTTTTTGTATACTCCCCCTCCTGTGTATATAGATTGAGTCTTGTACTTTTGTTCTTTAACTTAACAACAATCAATACAAACAAAACGCTTTCAGGTCTCTCTAGATATCGAGTTTCAGGATCAAATAGATTTGTATATGTCTTTCAATAAAGAAAAAATTGGGTATAAACTGAGATTACCCAAATCCGAGAGACATTTGCAGTGACTTATTAACAATTTCATTTCTAAAGACATGGAATGGATTAGGACTCGACTCTGATTCTGCTGATGAGTTGTGTAATTCAATTGCTCTCTCAACTTCTTCCGGTTAGTAATTCAAAATGGCGACTTGGCGATGATATATACTAAGTTGTTAGCAATTCAAAATGAGTCGGATTTCTATTTTTTCTATCCGATTAAAAGTCTAAAAAAGAGATAGTCGCTTGACTGAGATAAATTATTATTATTAGTACTACTTCATTAAATTACAAGGGAAAACGATTTTTATTCTTGATCAGAAGAACACAAATTAAAAACCCCGGCCTTAGATTGTGAATTATTTAGCATATCTCATTAGTAAATGAGAGTGACATATCCATATTATCATGCAAAATCCTCTTATTAACTTGTTGCATTGCTCCTAAAAGAAAAGCTGGCATCGCATTAGATTCCATTCGAGTTATAGTTAAACAAACATTTCCACCGATTTGTGCAAAACCAGTCTCTGGATAAAGAGCATAATCGGCCTCGTATTGAAAATGAAATGTTATGATGGGAATTGTAATCTGTCTTCTCGGTAAAACAAAACAAAGACCATCTCCCGTGGGTGCAGCAACAGGCATGTCAAACTGTTGAAAATATGCCACCACCAACTCTGCAACTCTATCAAAATGATCTTTATACATTGTGCTATACGGAGACCCCGTATCTATGGCACAACCGCCAGATCCATCATTTCTAATCTCAAAATCTCTTCTTGCAAAACCTACTCGTTTTTCACCCACACTGATATCCTCTAGAACTAAGTAATAAAGAGATGTCTGAAACCGAGAGTCTTCCACTACGGGAGTTATATACACTTGTTGACCTCTGCCTCCAATTGTCGCATCTGCACCAAAGCTTATATATGTGTTTCCTGCATTAGGCTTGCTAGATCTCTCCAGGCAGTAGGAAAATTTACCTTGTCCATCATCACCTAATTGATTTATAAAAGACATTGGTCCTCTTCCCAAACCAAGTATTCCTGCAATAAGATCAGGCTTTCCGTTTTTGTGGTTATTACCGATTAAGTCAACAAAATTTTCTTGGTCTAAACCACAACCCATGAGTAGTTGAAGACTTTGAAGGCCGCCACCACCAGTACCTGAGTTCATAGTGAATGTTTCTTTAGCAATAACAGAAGTCGTAATTGAACCACTCCCATAAGTTACTCTGTAAACACATTCGCCCTTGATATTGCAACTATTCATGCCCATGCAGTACGGATGATTATGGCAAGCAAGAGGGTGATATGTTTGTGAATCCTCATAAGGATAAAGAGGGGCATCTTGATAGAAACTTTGTGTGGCACCTTTGCATTGAAGCCAAGTAAGATCACTACCTGAATCAATCATCAAATAGTATTGCATGAATGTTGGTGATTTATCAGGAAATGTACCTATACCTACCAATCCAACGTACCACCCTGCTGCTTCGTAAGCTACCGGAAGACGTACAACATCGGGATTCATCGTCACATTGTTATGGGGTAATGTTTGTGAACCGATGTAACGTGCTCGAGCTTTGGATTGGTCGATGAGTTTTTGAAATCTTTCCTCTGGTGTCATCAAATGAATATCAGCAGGATCGTAAGAAGGTGATTCTTCGGAGTCTTTGTGAACCATTCTCAAAATAAACCCTTTTGGATTAACTGCAATGACTGAGTTAGTAATAATTGTTAGAAGAAAAATAAAAAGAATGGGTGTTGTTTTACCCATTTTTGTGATCTAGAAAGGATTTCGATGAACACAATATGGAATTCTGAACAAAGGATTTCGATGAACACAATATGCAATTCTGAACTTTAGTTTATATATATATATATATATATATTGAAGTATCACGGGATTAATAATTAATTTACTTATTTATCAATCAAAAAATTTAAAACTATGGTATTAATTTAATATATTTTTAGCAAGTTTTATATTTTATACTCTAAAATCTATCTATACATATATTGAAAAATCACGGGATTAATAATCAATTTACTTATTTATTAATCAAAAATTTAAAACTATGGTATTAGTATTTTTGTTAAGTTTTATATTTTATACTCTAAAATCTATAAAATCTTATTGTGCTCAATTAAAAATTTTTATTTTATAGTATAACTCATATAACATCAATGTTTTATTCGTACTAATTTAAAAAATTGTATTTGTCGATTTTACTGGTGTCTTTACACTCGTTCTGTCAAGAATTTTTGTATTAGCTATAGTATCGGTTTATCATTTCACCAGTAACAATTTCTAACCTATAAGGTTCCCTCTGAACAATAAATAACATATATTTAAGCGTGTATATAAATATAGGATATAAAATTTAACCATGATCTCCTTAAACTCGCTTTGGCACCCCTCGTTTTGTTATCTTTTTCCTTTTTTTTCATGATTAATAAAATTTAACCTTTTTTCTCAAAAAAAAATATAGAGAAGGTGAGTAATTAAGAACAACTTTAATAAAAATTTATTGACATCTAGTATAAATTTTTACGTAAACCATACATCATCACTGTATCCATAGACCTGTAACGATAGATTTTTTTTATTTTAAAAATATGGTATCAGGTGACGAGACTGCTAGATATTTTTATAGCTACATAAATTTTAAGTGATTATTGTACATGATTTACCATAATCATACCCTATTACCATGTCTATATGGTGTCCATTTTTTTATATAATTAAGTATTTTTCCCATCACCATGATCATAAGATATAACACATTATTTGAATTGAACGTGGCTAATATTGACCAAAAGCCACACGGTATTATTTTAACCATGGCTTTTTCAGAATCATTTGACATCTGGGTTACTACCACAGACTCTGGTTCAACTCTGTGATCCGACTATTCTCGCTTAACACCTGTAACTTCCAAGACAGCTTCATTAATCCCACCATTTTCGCTATCCTCCATCTGAATGCCTCTTATTTACTCCCAAATGAAGCTCCTAACATTTCAGTATACTTAAACTAATTATCCACGTGATTAGAGCTATTCAATGGTACCCTCTTAGAGTTAACCTTAAGAGACTGTTCCTTACCCACTTCTTCATTTGAGATAACAGAATCTGTTCTAGCTTTATGAGTTCTTTCATCTGAAGATCTAGTTGGTGTAATCTCTACTAATTCCATATCATTACCTCGAATGTTATCTGACTTCTTTGCTACAACCATATCATCATTCTCTGTCTCATTTTCCGACTCATCATTGGAGTCTTCACAAGTAACCACTGCAGGGTCTTCAAAGTTACCCTCTTTAATGGTGAGTATCGAAACATCTAAAGTACCACCACGAAGATCAAAGATAAGAACATCCTTAGCACCAACAATGGTTTCCTCGTATTAAGACCATAAGCAATTGCAGCTGCTGTTGGTTCATTGATAATTCTCATTACATTAAGGCCAGCAACGGTACCAGCATCTCTAGTAGCCAGAAAAAACCAGAGCAGGCTTTCGGAATCGAGTATGCTACGATCTCAGTAACTACCAATCTAAAAATTGGCATTCTAAAGATTTCAAAAGAAATGAGCTGACGTACACAAGTAATAGCATAAAAACTGATCATACTATTATAAGAAACCTCAGTGAATTGGTGCAAATAAAACTCGAAATTTTGTTTTGCAAAAGCCGACTCTCAGATCTTAGTGAGTGAAATATTGAAATAGGAGTGTAGATGGAATACACAAAGTCAGAAAATAGTGACTTTTTATTTATTATATTAAGCTGAAAGAATTAAATACTCCCCATTTTTTCCAAGTTTACACAGTTCCTTAAAAACAAGGCGGATAGAGGAATATTTTTAAGTATACCCTCATGAAGTATTGTTTGTATTCTTCAGCATAAAATTTGATCTTAATTACTAACGTTTTAACAGTAATGCTAATCGATAACATTGGTTAGAAATCATAAGAGCCAGGTTTAGGTTAGCCCGGGTGTTAACCCACAATCCCATGTCATCCACGAGAGTGTAGTCTTTGGTCCTTTGAACGAGAATGAGAACTTGTTGCCCGTTTGCTGCTTAACTCCCAAAATGTTTAATTCAGGATCCTCCACCACAGCATCATTACTATAGCCTAATATCCGAGACATAAATGTGGATTTTCCTTCTCTTCGATATGGAAAAGACTAAATCGATCGATTATAAGCTCCGCTGTTTTATCTGGATCATCTGGATACTCGTTATCTTGAAAATGCAATATCATGGATGGGAGTCTGTCAGGTACACCGTTGGGCATATCCCAACACAAACCATACCGATATCTGACGCATCACTCTCATTTAAGTACAGTCTTTTCGTCATATATTCAACAAATTCTTGTCTCACGAGATCATACACATCAGCATCCAAATAACTCATCGACGTTCCCGAATCAATAACAAAGCCGAATCAATAACACATCAGCTCGATTTGTTCACATCATGTACACGGTCGAATTATGTCACCCTAAGGATTTCGTGTTCCAGTCTCGATATACCTGGCTGACTTCCATTCCTTAAAACAGAAAAAGACGCCCCCCTCTTTTTATGCTGGGCCAACCTTTACCTTAATTTACAATCTTTACATCAAGTCAAAACTAGCTTTACCCACAGTTAATATTACTTTATGGAAACCGAGTTTCCCGTAGTTATCTCTCGGCTAGAATGCTTCCCACATCTGGGAAACTCACTAGTCAAACCTTGTTGAATCCCCGTATTCTAGCCAAAACACCCATAGTGAGGATAGCCAAGTCAATCCCATGGTGCTTGGCCTAAGGGATGAAAAACCTAATAGAAATATGAGTCCTCTTAAGTCTTACTGGTTGGTGACATAGTCACATCTCTTCAATGTACAATGCACAAGAAATCATCATATTTTTACTTTTTTCGGCAAAGCCCATAACGAGAATTTCCATTTAATAGAAAAGTAACTTTACCTATAAAAATAGGTCAACTGTAAAACCCCAGCCATTCCCCTACGAAAATAGGGTCGCAATCGGCTTGGCGAGCCAATGGTAGACCAATAAAAAGTGAGAGCAGTACCAAAATGGACGGTCGCTTGGAAAGTTCTAGAATACCTTTGTTTGGTTAAAAATCAGCCTTTCATTCCCTTAGAAAAGAACGACAGCAGTACGAAGATGGGTGATTGCTTGAAAGTCCTCGTATTCCCTTTTTGACGTACCCATTTTATTTGGGATTAAAAGCTCGGAATAAGAAAAAAAGAAAAATAACCTGAACTCAAAAGAGAGAAAAGAAAGAAGATTCTAATATATATATATACCGTACAAAATAAGTAATTACTATCGATATATATACTACATGTACATGCTTGACATTCGTCCAGAAACGGAGCCTTGGGAGGTCTTATAATTGCTGAACTTGATTTTTTTGCTGTTTTGACTCTTGATTCTCAAATCGTTCAACTTAATATTCTCTAATTAATTGCATTGATATTGATCTTTATTTTATGCCACTTTTGTATTGATGAGAGAATCTATTTGAAAATTAATCCAAAATTTTTTGTTATTAATTCCATTGAATTTCTTTAATTATATAACGGTGTTTTGGAAAAGATAAAAGTATAGATTGTCTCACTATAATTCAAACAATAAAAATGGGCGGAGAAAATGCCCTCACTTTTTTCCTTCTTCTAACAATTTCTCATGTTTCCTTACAACTAAACTCAGTTATCGCAGTTAATCCAAATGGGTTTAGCATGAAGATCTTTCATAGAGACTCTGTTAGGATATGCCTTAAATCCAGTCATTGACCCATATTAGGATTCTGATTCTGATTGTACTAGGTTTCGGATCCTGTTAGGATTCCATATTAGGTTACCTAGTCAGATTAGGGTTTTCTGTGCCCTATATATAGAGATGCATAAATTATGTCTAATGTATCTGATCTGAACTGATCACATATCTGTGATCTGTATTGAGTTTCTCCCTCTGATAATAAGATTCTGGTTTCTCCGCCGTGGAGGTAGCTAACACGAGTTAGTGAACCACGTTAAATCCCTGTGTTCTTTTCTCTATTATCGTTCTCGTTCGATCTCTCGTTATAACAAATTGGTATCAGAGCAAGGTTCGTTTTCCGCTGAGAACGATGTTGAAGATCGATAGGTTTACCGGGAGAAATAGTTTCAGTCTATGGCAAATCAAGATGCGGGCTTTATTGAAGCAGCAAGGTATATGGTTACCGTTAGCTTCGGATAAGAAGGGTGTAGATACATCCACCGCTGAGTATGCGGTTATGGAGGAGAAGGCTCACTCGACGATTACGTTATGTCTTGCGGACGACGTAATCACTGAAGTCGCAGATCAGGAAAAAGCTGCCGCTTTGTGGTCAAAGTTGGAAAGCCTCTACATGACGAAACCGCTCACCAACAAGTTGATGCTGAAGCAATGTTTTTTCAGTATGCACATGTCTGAAGGTACGCCTCTTAGAGATCACCTAGATCAGGTAAATACTATTCTGCTTGAACTGCGTAATATCGATGAAGTGGTGAATGATGAGGATGCTGCCTTAATGTTGCTGGTGTCTTTGCCGCCGTCGTATGAGAATTTCAGAGAGTCTTATATTGCCGGAAAAGAGACTATAACATTGGAAGAAGTTAGGTCGTCTCTTCATACCAGGGAGATGCGACAGAAAACTGCTAGAACACGTTGTACGGAAATGATGCTTTGATGGTAACAGGAAGCAAGAACGGTAAGAAGGGACAGAAAAGTTTTTCAAATACCCAATAGACGTCTGTGCTTTCTGTAAGGAAAAAGGTCATTGGAAAAGAAATTGTCCTATGAAGAAGCAACAAGAAGATAATCCTGGATCTGCAGCAGTAGCTCAATGTGGAAACACTTCAGAGGGAGATTTTGTTCTGCTAACAGATGATTACACACATCAGTCTGATGTGTGGTTCCTTGACTCTGGGGCGTCCTACCATATATGTCTCAAAAGAGAGTTATTTACTACGTATAGCCATGCAGATGGGGGCAGTGTTTATATGGCAAACGGGTCTGTCTGCAAGGTGGTTGGAATCGGCTCAATCAGGTTTAGGACACATAATGGGAGGCTCTGCACATTGAAGGAAGTCAGGCATGTGCCACTTTTGACAAAGAATCTGATATCTTTGAGTCTGCTAGACAGCAAGGGTTTCAGTTTCAAAGGTGAAGGTGGAGGTTTGCATGTTTGCAAAGGTTCTGATGTGATTCTAAAGGGTGTCAAGCATGGGAGTTTGTATGTGCTACAGGGTTCAACAGTCACAGGTTCTGCAGTTGTTGTTGAGAAGGTGGAGGTGAAATTCAGTCCAAAGGAGAATCAGGCACCTAAGTTGGTTGACGACCAACTACCACCATTAGTTACCGAAGAACAAGATGCAGATGAGTCTGAAAATGGATCACCGGAAGAAGTTAAACGTCAGAGTATCGCTACAGACCGATCTAGAAGGATTGGAACAGAATCTCCAGCGAGGTACAGGTTTGACAATTCGGTGGGTTATGCATTGCAGGTGGAGGATGAGCCGTGCACCTATAAGGATGCAGTATCTGAAAAGAAGTTAGCACAGTGGCTTGCTGAAATAGGAGAAGAAATGGAGTTTCAGAACAAGGATCAGACTTGGAAGCTTGTAAAACTACCTGCTACCAAGTCAGTTTCTGAAAGCAAGTCGGCTGTCTGAGCCCTTAGGGGGCTGTCTGGCACTGTAATAAGTGCATCTGATCTGATTCTGGCACTGGGATGATTATGTCATTTGTTGCTGAGAGGATTCAAGTCAAGGTGGAGTTTGTTAGGATATGCCTTAAATCCAGTCATTGACCCATATTAGGATTCTGACTCTGATTGTACTAGGTTTCGGATCCTGTTAGGATTCCATATTAGGTTACCTAGTCAGATTAGGGTTTTCTGTGCCCTATATATAGAGATGCATAGGTTATGTCTAATATATCTGATCTGAACTGATCACATATCTGTGATCTGTATTGAGTTTCTCCCTCTGATAATAAGATTCTGATTTCTCCGTCGTGGAGGTAGCTAACACGAGTTAGTGAACCACGTTAAATCCCTGTGTTCTTTTCTCTATTATCGTTCTCGTTCGATCTCTCGTTATAACAGACTCCGTAGAATCACCTCTATATCCAGGCGATCATTTAACACAAGAAGAAAGATTACAAAGACTTGTCCAACAATTCGAGCACGTTACATTGGATTACAAATATCAAGTTTCAATGAAACAATAAACCCCGATGCTACATCTTTACCTCTAGAATACGAAGTTGGATCATTTTATGTTGCACTGGTAGGAATAGGTACTTTTAGTAATTTACCACAAACTTTCAAGAATTACTATTTAATGGTTGATACTGCTAGCGAGATGGTATGGACTCAATGCCAAGGGGGTGTCTCCTATTTTCATCAAGACGAACCCTATTATCCTGCAAACTCTTCAAGTACATATGAACCTCTTCGTTGTAATAAAGAAAGAATGGAAGGTCACCCTCTTTGCGTCCCAGGAAGATGTGATAATGGCAAATGTACTTACTTTGCACGATATGCAAGTACCTCGTCTTCGTATGGTGTTTTGGCTAAAGAAAAATTCACTGTAAATTCAGATGACGGTGCCCTTCTATCTTTCGATATCATCATGGGTTGTGGCTATGATCAACGGAATTTCGAACCACTTATTGGTTCTGATCGTAGAAGTGGGAACCCTGATGTTATAACAGGAAACTTGGTCTAAATGCAGGGCCTAGGTCTTTTCTGACTCAATTAGGTCCTGCTGGAGAAGGCAAATTTGCACACTGCCTGATGCCATATACTAATGGTACGGCTCCGAGCACGTACTTAAGGTTTGGTTCAGACGCTAGAATTGGAGGTGAAGGTCAACAAGTATATACAACTCCCTTAGTTTTTTATCCTCATACCCCATATTTTTATTACTTGATATTAGAAGATATTAGCGTAGGTGGGAATAGGCTCGGATTCCGCAGAAGGGATTTCGAGTATAAGGCGGGTGTTAGAAGAGGCGGTTGTTTGATAGATTCAGGTTCTCCGATAACCACAATGTACGGACCTCACTTTGATAGAGTTGCCCAAGGGGTGGTGGCATATTTTCTGGACCACCAAGGCATTCGTCTTGTTCCAGCAGCACCTCGCAGTTATTTAAATTTTTGTTTTACAAAACCTAACAACCCTAGTTTTGTATATCCAACAATGACATTTCACTTTGAGGATGCGGATTTTTTACTCGACCAACCGGATACTATTTTTTCCATCACCGCTAATGATTTCTGTTTAGGTATTCTTCGAGTGCCAGTGGAGAATCCGTTTGACGTCGTTTTTGGAGCAATGCAACAAGCTCGCAAAAGGATCCTACATGATGTTAGGGGAGGGTCACTCTCATTTGCTAAAGAGGAATGCCAATTGGGCTCATGAAGAAACAACGAAATCTAGGTTTTTCACAAATAGCTGAAATAGGTGTTCTACCATCATTCATTTGGATATTAGTAAAATATGATGTATCGATCTTCTTTCTTTTTGTGGCTGTATGCGCAAGTCCGTGGTACCTTATGTGTATTTCACACAGTCATTAAACTCTTCAAAATGAAAGTGGATTTTGAGACGTTGGGGAAATTAAGCTGAAAATTAGCTGAGGTGCTAAATGATGGAAACTCAAGAGTCATAGTGGTATCATTTTGTAAAGCATCTCTTTTCCATATCAGTAATTCTTAAATCTTTGTTTTAGTGATTTGTTTATGTTGGTTGTTGTTCGTTTCGTTTGCTTACATGTTTAAAATTATGATAACTAATTGAACAAATTTCATAGTTTCATCTCTTCTTGCCGTAGTTGTTCGTTTCGTTTTGTTTGGTTAATATTAGAGTGTTATTAGAGTGTCATTTCATTTATTATCTTTCTGTTTGTTTAAGTGTCAACTAGGTGTAAGTTACTCTTAGTCTATCTTTTGTATACCCTATATATATGAGGCACTACTTGCTTCTAGGGTTTCAACTTATCAATAACAATGTAGATTATAAATCTTTCATGGTATCAGAGCCACCAAGCCTCACGGCGTTGGATCTTGGAGGCAACCCTAACTTATTTATTTTTCACTACCACTACCGTTAAAATCATCATCTTCCGTTTCTTCTTTCAGTTTCCGGTAACAAATATATTTCATTTTCAATCATCCACCCAAAATCTCATACCAACAACAACATCCTAATGAAACCCTAACAGCACCGAATCCTTCTTCAATCTCTAGTTATCTCTTCTATGATTCATCACCAACAGAGCTCATAGCAGAACCCATCAACGTTTTTCTTCGATCTTGTCTGATTTTTTGTATTTCCGGTCACAAATCATTAGAAACCCTTATTTCGACTGCACATTTCTTGATTCTCCTAAACTACTACTGAATCTCGAACACATTTGCTACTTCTTCTCGAGTCACATCTTCTCTATTTCTTCCTAACCAACAGATTCACTAAACCACAAGCTTTCTTCTACTTTAAATCCAATAGAAGCACAAACCCATTCTCTTCGTATTCTTCAAATCAAACTCAGATCCATCTGCTACCTTATCAAACTGCCACAAATTCAAACTCTGTTGAAAACCCATTTCAAACTCACGATCTTCTAATTCATTCTCACAGATCCACCATCATAATGAACTCCATCTACTCGAACCACCACATCTGCCTCAAGGATTCGAGATGCTTCCGTTGCCATGGTTTGAAATAGAGATGATGGTCAGTTTCGAAGAAATAAAATGTTAGACTGCGAGAGAATAAAGAAGATTGAGATCTAGAAACAGGGTGAGGAGCAGAAATAGAAGATTGGGTTTGGCTTAGATTGAATTTGAGACAGTGAAAATGGTGGTTGTGGTTCGATTCTGAGACAGAGAAGGTGTGGTTGCTATTGGCTTGAATGAAAGATGAATGAGAGATAGCTCGAGAAAGCAACAGAAATGAATCTGTGTTAGTGGGTTTGTGTTGTTGATGGGTTTCCACTGTTCTGTGAGTTCAATCGAACTATTAGAAGATGGAGTTAGTTGGTGGTGCAGTTTCCATTAACAAGCAAGACTCGAGAAAGAAATGTTGGTGGTAGTAGATGGCAGATTCAATTAAAGCTACGGGTCCAGTCCGAGATTACATAGTCGGGAAAGAATGAGGTGAGTCTGGTTCAGATGGATGTTTGTTGTTCTATGATGCTGTTGATGGTTTGGGATCGAGACTGAAAAGAAATAGAGTTAGCAAAGGAATGTTGAACAGGGAATGTCGAAAGGAGTTTGTATGGTCTGCTGCCATGGGTTTGATTCGAAATTGTTGAATGGTGGTTGGGTTATGGTTGAATATATGTGATTTGATAAGAATGTATGCAGGGAAGTAGAGAACGGTGATTGAAATCACTAATTTCATACATTTCAATTACCAACAGGATGCACATGACATGCTCGATGGAATGTCTCACTAAATTTGGCCATGAAATAGGGTGCTTTTTTCAGTTCCACGGAACTGACAAGCCTATTTGATTATTTTGACTAGGTTTGGGTAAATTTTCGTAGCATGGTATTGCTGGTTCTTCGAAGCTGAGAATGAAAGGAAAGTGGTGCAAGTGATGTGGCTGATTTTGGGAGGTCTACAATGGGTCAGGACTTGTGGGTATTGGATGTTTACTGATTTTTACTTGAATTTGATGTGGTCTTGGTGGAGTTTTTAGACAACAATCTGTTACTACTAGAGTTGACGTCGGCAGTAAAGGAATTGGTTTACTATTGATTTAAGGTGTTATCAGTAGGATCCACTGATCATCAATAGAAGCAGCATTAACAACTTCTGAACAAAAACAATTGTGTCTCTTAACCAACAGAGAACTGTGTCTCTTAACCAACAGAGAACAACAACATTTGTGTCTCTTAACCAACAGAGAACAATAAGTTTGATTATGGATGAACAGAAAATGGATTATGGGGTCCTTCTTTCTGAATTTTGATTTCCAGAAAATGGATTATGGGGTCCCTCTGGATTTTGACAGCCGCACAAACAATCTGTACATACCAACTTATGAAGGGGAATTCCGACTTCCTCAAACAACTTCTGAAGAGGTATTCCGACTGTCTCAAACAATTTCTCAAATGGAATTTCGACTTCCATAAATAAAACTCAACAACCTGAAACCTGAAGGGTGATTTAAACCTCTCTAAAGGTCAAACTGATGCAATCAAATAGTATAGCATCTGTTTGAGGAGGAGTATTAGAGTGTCATTTCATTTATTATCTTTCTGTTTGTTTAAGTGTCAACTAGGTGTAAGTTACTCTTAGTCTATCTTTTGTATACCCTATATATATGAGGCACTACTTGCTTCTAGGGTTTCAACTTATCAATAACAATGTAGATTATAAATCTTTCAGTTAACATGTTGTAAATACAGAAAAAGGACAAATTTCATAGTTTCATATGTTAAGTCCCCCAGAGAAACGATAACAATCATTGCATTGTATAACTAATTAGGAATTTTCTATCCAGCTGATAGAATTTTAGGTAGTGCCGTGGTTCTTCCAAAATTGGGAGGAAAAGGGAAAATGTCGAAAGAACAGAAGGGTCTGGAGTACTAGAATCATTGACAAGAACTAGGGAGCCTGTGGTTGAACTGGAGAGTCTGGAGCATTATAAGAGTAAGTGATTTGAATTGTCCGTGGAGCTTGAGAAGAAGAAAGTTGAGTGCACTAAACTCCATGGTAAATTATTAGGGGAGGTGGAAACTATAAAGACTGTTGAGGATGCAGCTGAATGTTGGAGGAAGATGTTTTCCAATTTGGAGAGTGAGTTCTGAGGGTGGAAAGCTGAATTCGGAGAGCTTAGTCCTGAGGAATGGAAAGGAAAGTTCAACATTAAGATGCGAAGACCTGCGTAATTCTGAAAAGATAGAGTCCGGGGCGTGGGGTTTGCAGGATGAAGTTACTCAAAGTGGTGAAAAGCACAACACCAGCAAACCTGATGCTGAAATCAGCAGTGGATGGAGGAAGGATTCTAATGTGTTAAAGCATTATTACTTACATATCACAAATGGATAGAGAGGAATACCACGTAACGTACAACATTGTCAATACGCCACCATCGTGTTTGTTTCTTATTTTTATTTTGGGAAATTTTGATTGCACCCCTCGTTCTAAAATCCAGTTAAACTGTAATTTTTAATGGATGTTCCAGTGACTTGTCTGAATCTGAATCTGACTAAATCGACTTAAAAACTAGTAGTACTTCCTTCGTCATAATCAGTTGAATGTTTATGTATTTTTACGCAGATTAAAAAAAAAAGAGTGATTAAATATTTTTCCGAATATATCCTTTAATATTAATTCTTAAAATATTTAGGGCATGGTTGGCGTTTTTAAAAACTGTTTTTCGTTTTTTAAAACATAGAAAACAGAGAAAGCAAGAAAATAAGTTTGGTAGTAGTATTTTTGGAAAACATTTTCTATCTGTTTTTTATTTTAAAAAACAAAAAAAACGAAAACAACTATTTATCGTTTTCCATATTTTCTTTTTTTCCTTCCTTTTTCTTCTTCTTTTCTTCTTCCAAAACAAGTTTGGTTTCGTTTGATTTATGACCGAAGGGTGAAGATCATTGATGTAATACCGGGTTTCAATTGGATTAGAATGAATCGGGTTACATTCAAATGAGTCGATGATTTGAATAGGAACTTGACCTTTATGGCCAGAATTACAGGGGAGAAGAAGTATTGTTACTGCCATTAAATTGATGATGAACTGAGTGGATTAGAGAAGCACTTGGGTTCTTAAATGAATAGGAAGGATGGGTTTGATGTGTACTTGAGTTTGAGTTCAAAATTGCAAGTTAAATGAGCTAATACAACAGAAAAAGAGGTTATCTCTCCATTACCATCTATAGACACACAACGTGTTCGACATAAGGCCTGAATCACTGTCGAACAACACTGGTGAACATTCGATATGAATTGGAGCCAAGGGAATTCTTATAAGGTGTGTGCTTTCTTCTTTATTGCAACTTTTCTTTCTGATTTGTAAGTTTAAGGTAGTTTTCTTGGTTATTAGGGTATTCTTATATTGAAGTTAAAAAGTTTGGTAGGTGGCGGCTGCAGTTGCGGCCTGTGTTTGAATTTTCGAATCTTTTGTGGGTGCTGGTGCATGTTGTTGTTTGTGGTGGTTGGTAGTGGATTATGTGGTGGTGGTGACACAATTACACATATGTGCGTGTTGTTGTTGTTTTAATGTGTGAAGTAATTGTGCAAGCTTATAACTAATTTTGAATTGTTTTGAGAAAGGCTTATAACTAATTTTGAATTGTCAGTTTTAACTTATAACTAATTTTTGAAAAAATGTTTTTGAAAACAGTCATACCAAACAACTTTTTAAAATTTATTAGAAAATGAAAACAAGGAAAATGGGTATGTTTTAAAAACACAGAAAATGTTTTTTGAAAACAATTTTATAAAATGGTACCAAACACGTCCTTAAATTTTCTAGTTTTTTGTTCCTTGTTTCTAGTGTCTGATTTCAATGCAGGGACAAATAAGAAAAAACTTGGTAAAAATATAAAAACCTTCGTTTAATTTAGGACTTAAAAAAACCCTTCCCCTCCATTTAAAATGAGACGAAAGGCATAATTATCGATAATGTTTGAATCCAGCTAGATATGTGCTCAATGATTACTGACTAAATACTTGTGAGTCAAATGAATAAGCCGAGTTGGACCTTAAATCAAATAATAGAAATATGGAAAACAAAGGACCTGATATATGACTCGAACCATATCAGGTACCAAGACAGATTCAGATCCCAAACCAGATCTAAACTACCAAGCTCTATATTAGAGTCTAGATCTATGCGCTTTCCGTTATGTCGATATTGTTGATTAGTATATATTTCATGCTTAAAAGAAACATGGTTATTGGATTAGCCAAAGGTATTAGCAGGGGTGGCAAGTCGAAAGCATGAGTATGCAGTTGCCCCAGCCCAGATAGGAAGAGTTTCTATAATAAATACTGTACCGGACAATTTTGACTATTAATAAAGTTTTGGTGCATAAAATTCTTGTGAAGGGACCTTCTTTTTTCTCGCTTCTAACTTTTGAGTGACTTCTGCTTCTTAACTGCTTTCAGTATCCAAACACTTACTAAGTTTTACGTTGCAGTCTTCTAGTCTATGTGAGAAAATTGTCACCTCCATAACCAATCCCATCCATGGTTTTACAGAAAATGGTTCCAGTTTGGATTGTACCACTTTATGAGGACGAGTCATAATAGGGGCTTCATGGCATGAGATTGAATTTGAATGATTTTGATTTTGAGTAATCTCTCAAAGTGAATATCTTTCTTCTCTCTTCAACTGTGGAACTGCAATTTCTTTCAGCATCTTCTGTAGACAATATTTAGGGGCCGTCATTTCCCTCAGTTTGTTTTGAGCGGCTATTCAAACAAAGAACAGCAAACCCCTTAAAACTCAAAAATGTACGACGTGCGACAAGATCCATGTATAGATCAAACACCGTGGTGGAAATGTCAACTGTGAGATCAATATTGGTATAATTTTAAACTAAACAGAAATTCCCCTAAAATCCAATACGCACTTTAAACAAGAAAGGCCTAAATTTTTTAGCAAAAACATTAATTGGAGACAGGTCAAGGGCAAAACGCAACCTGTATCAAAACATCTGTTGTGTGTGCTACACTGTGTTGATGGTTAAACTTAAACATATCAATAAATATCTGGGAAGGTAGACGATTCAGACTAAACCATCTTAATCGCCAAGTATAAAAGGAGCCAACGCCCAATCAACTCGGAGTTTTAACTACACTGTGTCCAATCTCTTCGGCGGATCTAACTAAGGAATGAACGATTATTAAGATTACGTTTAGGGGTTCGGGGAATGAAACGACTAAGGGGATCCACGGATAAGTCAGATTCTCAGATGCTCAAAGGGTCCTTTATCTTTAAGAGGAAAGTTCTGATGGTTATTGGTCATCTAATCAACATCTAGCAGCTCAATTTCACTCTCCAATCAGGAAAGGTTCAAGTTCTAATGATAAACTTGCTAAGCAGTATTGCTAGAAGTAATAAATGAAACTGTAGAACTGGTAATAAATGTAATGGTGCCTAACCTGAATGCATTTTGAAGTTCTTTATTTTCAGGATCCAGTTTCAAGCCATTAAAAAAGGCATCTGCTGCATCATCAAGCCTCTGCGGATTGTTGGTTTGAATCATACATGCATATCTTAGATATTTGGTTCCATTTCAGATCCACTTCCTAAACACCAAATAATCCTTAGATATACATCTGAAATCAAGGAATACAAATTTACCCAGCATGGATAAAAAAAGGAGAAAGTTTATACAAACTGTACATTGTTGGTTTGAATCATAGAAACTAGTCTAAGTAGATATTAATAACTCCAACAGGAATGTAGAAAAATATTTTTACCTTCAGTAATGACACCAGGCATTGCAAAGATTGTGAATGGATAGATGAATGAAGTGCAGTCAAAGCATCATAGAAGACCAAATTTGGCTGCAAAGTTAAACAGAAGGTGGATTCAGTGATCCCCTTACTCAGTGAAAAGAATAAGAAATTGTGGAAGTAAGTATGTTATAGTCATTTTCAAGTAACAGATATGTACGTAGAGAGGAGGTCTATTATGATCATACTAGACAAGTCAGCTGAAATGCAGGAACTTATAAAGCAACATTAGGCAGAGATTGTACATACATTCTATCGTGTGTAGAGGATTTAGCTTAAAATAGATCTAATTCATAATTTACAGATAAACATATGGTTCTCTGGCACATTACTCAGATGTATTTAGAATTGAATTCTTTTGTTGTTCTTTCTTGGATATTTTGTAGATGCTTGTGAAAGACTCTTCACTGCATCTTCCACTTCACAAGCTTCTTGAGCATCCATGGATCGTCTAAATGCCGATCCTTCATGAATCTACCGGGGATGAGTTGGTGGTGAAGGATAGGTCGAAAATAGACGACTCATATCGAAGAGGCCAAGGATGTTTGGTCCCGAATATTCATGACATGCCTTCAATTGTAGCAGAAGACAAAAACAAGAGTTGTTTCCACTCCCCAGGTGGAGTTGCACATGTTGATATGCTTTGAATCAGTCGTTGGTCGGAATTCTACGGGGAGTCTGAGAGGCAGAACCCCTCGGCGGGGGGTTAGGGGGGCAGCGCCCCCCGCCTAAACGGTATACGTAATGTATTATCACTGGGCTTGTTTTCCGTTATTTAGTCGAATTAGGGTTTATTTATTTGCCCTATATATGTACACACGTTGTACCTAGAATGGGTGTAACTCAGTATTCTGCTCTATAATAAAACTCTGCTTTCTCTGTTGTGGATGTAGCTAACGTAACAGTTAGTGAACCACGTAAATCTCTGTGTCTCGATCTCTATTATTGTTCTCGTTCGATCTCTCGTTACAACAGCACATACCCCAGTAATGATGCATCATTATCATCAGTGATTCCCGAAAATGGGCGCCCCATATCGTAGAGGCCAAGGAGGTTCTTTCCGGAATATACGAGATCCGTAACATATTAGCTAGGCAGTTCTACTTAAGACTCAATTCATGAAAAATGCTTTGCCTAAGTTCCTTGCTTAAATTTGGTCTGCAATGAATTCAGGTATATAAAAATTGTAGATAGATTTCAAATATTAATCCTTGTTTTGGTATAGATTATCGTTATTAAACTAGATGACTAATAGAAGAGAAAGACTATTTATTTCTATCTATTTTTATTCCTCCATTCCGCTATTACATTCTTGGTATTACATTCTTTAAGCTTTCGCCTATATGGATTCTTCTTTTGACAATTGGCCTGCAAACGAAACAGATAACCTCAGTTAGATTTCATGTTAAATGGCTTCAAGTAATGAACTAGAAAACACGATGCTTTTCAGATTATGCGTTTTTGCTAACCTGGAAGAACTATAATGTTTTGCGCTTGTTACTGTCAACTTCTTCTGAATCACCATAACTTTCGTCAGGGCTTGGGGTTTCTTCATACTCTGGTGTGGATACTTCTCCTGCCTCGATTGCGTCCATATCCTTAACAAGGACTTTGTAATGCTCCTCAACATCTTCAGCAGTTTTATCCGTTCCCACTTGAATAGCAATAGCTTGCCAATGGTTTGGTGTGTCCTCCCCAAAATGAGCTAACGCAACTTCAAATTTTTTGTTTTCTTCCCATGTCCAAGTTTTGTTAGCTAGTGGTAGTGGGTTAGTTGGTTCGGCCATTTGAGTCGAGATATCTTATAAATGAATAACAGACAAAGCTATGATCAAACTATATGTAAGCTCTGGCTAAGTAGATATTGTTAGAAACTTTCAATTGCTCTGTTCATGTATAAAAATGTAGGAAGAAATATATATAGACGGGGAGAAGTTCATGCCAATTAGGTTGCAATTAGTAGGTCATGGAAGATTCGTGCAGATAAATGTGCGCTTCTGTATACTTGACCATACAGTTTCTTTTTTCATTTTGATAACCGAATTTGTGTAAACATTACATGTTGCTATTAGTACAAAATGTGAATGCATAATATGGGTTATTTTAGCATTCAGATCAGATCAAGCTTGGCAGCGGCGGAACTAGAGATATTTCTTACCACGTGCTTGACCATTCTTTTACCCCGGGCTTAGGCCTAAAGTTCCCGCATCTTTTGAAGCCCAATTTAAATTAGGTAATAAAAATGGTTTTTGGGCTTTTGGAGGTGGTTTCTAAGGATGAGCATTTGGTCCGGCATTCGTGGGTTTTATCCAGCCCAACCGTATTTTTGCACATGGATATATAGACCGTTCACTAATGGGATGTATGCGGATTTGAAGTCCAACAGATTACGGATTGGGCCTGGGTGCAAACATGAAAATCCGTTGGACATCCAGACCTATTAGATTGACAAAAAGTCGAACTTGAGATGTGATTTTTTTTTTTCGATCCCAATTGCTCACCCCTAGTTGTAGTTGCAACCCCAATTGTAGAAACCTTTTTCATTACTTTGTTTTCTGGTGGGCTTGATTTCAGTATATCATGTAATTTCATTAGGTATTAGCTGCTAACGTGAAAGAGTTATACAGTGCTAGGCCCTTTCTAGTTAGGTCCCAAGCTGCCCACAATTCAGCATATTGCATTGTACTGTTATCTTTTGAGAGCGACAAAGAAACAAAGCAAAAAAAAAAAATATCACATTGATGTGGTTGTAGACAGGTAAAAAGTTCATTACTCAGACTTGTGAAGATTTGATTTTAGACCTAATTCTAATTTTAAACTAGCAAATATACAAAAGTTGATAATAAAATTGGGAGTTACTAATACTCAGGATTCCACCATTATTCATATTCGAGTGATGCATATATCAATTCTTAACAATTATAACTCTTTTATGGACTTTATTTCTTTGCTTAAGGGAGATTTTTAAAATATTGATTGTAAATCCTAAGCATGGACCATCAAAACACTTAATCTAAGCATAATCCATCAAATTAAATGACAACCAATTAATGAAAATCATAAATCAATTAAAATAAGTGCAAAAAGTCATAAAGAATCGAATATAGTTACCAAACAAGTGTGAAAAATAGCTTCCTCCATTGTACCAGTGATGGGATTTAGTTCATCATGCTTGAAACACTCTCAAAATATTGATTCATGACTCAAAAAGTGTTTACAAAGGTGAAAAGAAGAGAAAATAATAAAAGCAACGAGTTTGCAAAGGTGTATGGATATTACAGACTCGCTGTCACAAATTAAGTGTTGCAAATTGAAGATAAACGTTGCAAAGATCAAAAAATTTAGCAACAGATTCTTCAAACTTTTGGCCACGGTTTATTCAACTTTTTTGTAACGATTTCTTCATCTTCTTCACGGGCAGTTTTTTATGATTTTTTGATTTCTTCCTCTCTGGCCTCAACCAGCCCCCTCACTCCTTCTCCAATCATCTTTATTTATAATACACACCCAACAGCCTCATTAACTCACCCAAATCTTCTCGAAAATATCTTGTTTTTAATGAGAAAATATTCTTAGGAAATAATCTTTCTTTCTCGATCTGATCTTTCTTTTTTGATCTTTAATCTTTTTTAAACTCTGTGATATTCTTTCCTTGTTACAACTCGACATTAATATTTTTGATTTTATGTCAAAAAGTTGTTGAGATACCAAACCCGAATACAACCTGATTTGTTTCATTTTCAACGCAAACATGATATTATGTTTTGATTTTTTTTACTCTTTAAGTCGTGTTCAAACTCTGTTTAATAAGGCAAGAGTTATCTTGTCTTAAAAACCAAAATTCTCCTCCAAATCTCGATCACAGCTCTCTCACAGATGAGAAGGAATAATTTCCCGCCAATTATTTGTTTGAATTTAAAGAAGTGGGTGCCATGATCCAAATCATGGGAGCTTATATCAATTTTTCTCGGGTACCATTAACACTTTTGATGGGGTGTTTTTATCACTTTTAAGCCAACTTTTCCATGCTTTCCAATTCTCAAAAATACCTACAAATACAAAAAAAATGACATTATTAATACAAAAATCGAGTAATAGCAATATAAATATGAGCTCAAATAAGACATAAAATTGTGTCTATCACACATCTCAAGTTTTATTTCTCTATTATAAATTTTAATTATAAAAAAATTCATTGGATTATCTGCATCCAATTCATTCATTTGTGTATCCATTGGAGGTTGAATTGGATGTGGATGCCAAATTTAAAATCCGTAATGAATTGGATTGGATTGGATTGGATTGGATTGGATGCGGATGAGGTGAAAACCGGTCCATACCGGCCTATGTTCACCCCTAGTGGCTTCTGCCAGGGGAAACCTGTC
Organism: Papaver californicum; assembly: GCA_023531435.1. NCBI lineage: Eukaryota > Viridiplantae > Streptophyta > Magnoliopsida > Ranunculales > Papaveraceae > Papaver > Papaver californicum. The sequence goes on from JAJJMC010024318.1 coordinate 465,612, forward strand.
CGTAGTTCCACTCCTGGGCTTTGGTCTAATATTTGCGAGCTTAGGCTTTTGCATCCGAAAATGTCGACGTTGACCTTAGTTGACTTTATTATGTCTAATTTTGGCCAACTTTCTATTTTGTATTTATTTTGCTAAGATTAAATATACTTTATTCGACGGAATGTCGTTTAGCCGCCAACATGTGCCATTTATCTCTCCCAATCCAAAGGCTATGATTATCGAGCGGATAGCCACAATTTCACCTAAAACCAGGGGTAGAGCCAGGTTTGTAGGTGCAAATAAAAATCTTCCCCATATTAAGGGGTGCAAAATGGGCCTGGGAGACATTTTTATACCAAAAAAGTTATAAAAATACCATAAATTGGGTTTGTAGCCAGCTGGGATGGGTGTGCAGTTGCACACCCTTGAATTTAAGTGCATGCTCCTTGTCAACAGATTACATGATAGTTCCCTTGGATCCTGCATTCCACGCTTGCTTAGGCGACGGAGACAGGGAGAACACACACATACTGCTATCCAAGTGTCATTTTTTTTAATATTGTCAAGTTCAATAAAAAATAATGGTGCTTGATCTCAGTCATTCTACTTCATCCTAGAGACAACAAGGCGATACTAGTGACCCACCAAATCACTTGGAGAAACACAAAAAGCTGCAAAAAGAAAAACAGAACGTGATATTGTGACGATTCTGAGATATGGTGACGACTATCATGTTATTTCTAACACCTGAGCTTTGTCCTTTTATAAATAGACCATTTAGTTGGGTCCCTCAACTCCTACAGCCAGGAAATTTGTTTCCATATACTTAGGATGGTTAGTGTCATCCTGAATTGTTCACAAATTTCTAAATTTTGGAGTTTTATTATTGCATTAAAAGTTTTTCCCTTACCCCAAACTTAAATCAGACATAGTCATCGATGTTCTAAAGATAATGATAAAAGCATTAACAAAAAGAATTATCGAACAAAGTAAAAGAGATAGGGAAATGTATTACCAGCATTGTGTACCAAAAGCATATGGGTTGCTTCCCATAGAGCGCTAAGTTTAACATCTTCATCCGGACTTGGTTACCTTGCAGATTATTCCTGATAGACAGGATTATTCAGTTCTGATTCTTCCACTGCATGAGTGGTCAACTCTAAAAATGGTTTCAACCGTTGACCGTTAACTTTGAAAGTTTCTCCATTCTTCGGATTTTCAACTTCTACTACGCTATATGGAGAAATTGATAGGATTTTAACCTATAGCCGCAATTGCACGACGTCTACAAAGTAGAAGCGACAAATACAGGTTTGTCCACAGAGATTGATTATAATATTTTTAATTAATTACCTAATTATGTGCTAAGACAATAAATTGTTGTTGTTGATTCTAGACCGCAAGAGCACGACTGTCGATGAGACAGTATGCAAGCACAGGTCGTCAACGGAGACTAATAAACTGCTATCGTTAATTTCTATTAAATATACTATGCTAAAAAGATGATTTGGTAAATATTAATTAAAACTAGTAAAATAAATAAATTTAAATAGAAAAAAACTAGGAGTTTAGATTCCACCTCTACGACGCATACTAAAGTATTATAATCATTTTCTATGAGATTCTTTAATATTGTCTCAAAATAATTTAGGACTAACTATGCCTTGGATGATAAAACAATATAACCACCATATTGAAGCTCTCAAACCACTAATAGTTCATCTTCACTTTTAAAATGTTGATCTGTATAGACGGAATATAAATCAATAAAACAAGTACAAGGATATATAAAGATTATTATTATCGTGACAAAAACAAAAATATGGACCAAATAAATATTTTTTAGAAAATAAATTAAAACTCTTTAATATATATTATCGGTAGTGAATAAATTATTTTAATATAAAAAAATAAAATAAAATAAAAAACTACAGTAAACTAGACTACTGTGCTGGAGCATCCAGGACCCCGCCTCTGATCAGTAGGAAAATCTTTTTACAGTGTTAATATTTCTGTATCCGTGAAATATTATTCCCACTCTTAACATACACTCAAATATGGACTGCATTCTTTTCATTGGTCATAACATCGCAGTTAGGTAATAAAATAATTTTCATTCCCTGTTTGTGACAGAGCTTGTGCACCTGCTTCTTAAAGACAATTATATCGTTTCCTTGTGAGTTTGGCTCCACCCATTTGTGATTGTACAATTTCTTCTCATCATTTAAACTCATTCAAATCCAAAGGTCCTTTCCATAACATATCCGCTATCTCTTCTTATAACTCCATGCCGCCATTTTACTTAATTCGCCATCATTTCCTTTTAATTAACCCCTTTCATTATTTTTACACGGTCAAACAAAACAAGGGACTTTCTTTCCTTGTTATGTGAAATACATTCCCAAGTGTGTCCTGACGTATTATCAAATTTTTTAACTGGGCTTTAAAATTTAATGTACATGCACACCTTGAGATAATGTTGTACTGCTGGACTTTTTAATCTATTTTATAATAATTTATGTAGTGTTTACGTACTCATCATTTAGTTCTCGTTCCGTTTTTAAAGATACATGATCTTCAGCCGTGGTTATTTCTCGACTGGAAAATATTTTCGGATTGTTCTTTTCATTTGAATTTTTTTGTTAAATCGGTAGAGTTGACTATACGTATTCCTGGATGGTTTTCTATTTCTTGAAAAATAAATAGTAGAGTTGAATTTTCTTAGCCCATGTAGCAAGAGAATTAGATCCTAAATGTTCTTTAAAAATAAATATTCTTTCATTTTTCTTATGTAAATCGATATTTTCTTTTTCCTATTACATTTTGTTACTAATTTTTTTTCATTATACATTTTATTTGTTTATCTATCTAGTATTCTATTAGCAAATCACAGTTGCCTATTGATTTGTTCTAAAAAAAAATTGTCGCGGCCTTCAGCCAACTTGACCTTCCAACTCTACCCGAGGAATCATGAATCCATCCTTGAGTATATATGCCCAACGAATCAGTGAGAAGAAAAAAAATGCTGGCTATGGGGTTCGAACCCATGCGCACTTATGTGCAGAAGATCTTAAGTCTTCCCCCTTAACCACTCGGGCAAACCAGCTGTTTAATCCTCTTGTTTCTGTTTATTTATTAGTACCTTTTTCGCAGTTTCCAACGCCAACTTCTCGAAGCTTCGTTTTTCTCCCTTTATACCCTTTTCCTAAACCATCAATATCAATTCCCCAATCTCCCACCTAATCCCTGATTCCTAAAAGGAAAAAAACCCTAATTCTGATCTTCATCGTTTAGATGGCGGAACATCTAGCTTCAATCTTTGGTACAGAAAAAGACAGAGTAAATTGTCCATTTTATTTCAAAATTGGTGCTTGTAGACATGGTGATCGTTGTTCAAGACTTCATACTAGACCTTCAATCAGTCCTACTATTCTTCTCTCTAATATGTATCAGAGACCTGATATGATCACTCCTGGTGCTACCATCGATCATTCTGCTCAGGATCCTCGTCATATTCAACAACATTTTGATGTAAGATTTTTGTTGGATTTTTTTTTATTTTTTCTTATGATGAATTGCTGTGTTTCTGAATGTGTGTTTTGTTTGAAATTGAAGGATTTCTATGAAGATTTATTCGAGGAGCTGAGCAAGTACGGAGAGATTGAAAGTCTTAATATCTGTGATAACTTGGCTGATCATATGGTGGGGAATGTTTATGTTCAATTTAGAGAGGAAGAACATGCTGCTAATGCACTTAAGAATTTGACTGGAAGGTTTTATGCAGGTATCCTTTTCTGAGCTTTGATTTTATTTGTTTCTTTGGTTTGTAAGATGGTTTAAGGAAACGTTGTGTGTTGATTGGGAAAAGGTTTTAATGTTTCCAGGGCGTCCTATTATTGTTGATTTCTCGCCTGTGACGGATTTCCGTGAAGCTACCTGTAGACAATACGAAGAGAATACGTGTAATCGAGGTGGATATTGTAACTTTATGCATTTGAAAAAGATTAGCAGGTTAGTCTCGTTTTAGTTTTTATTGTATTGCATTTGATTATTTCTACTGGAACTTGATATGTTTGAAAACCATTAGCAGGTTGATTGATTGTAGAGCTAGATTTTATAGTTTTTATGCTTTGATTTCTTGGCCTGGATTGTTATTTTGCAATTGATGTATCTTATTTGCACAATGCCAGGGAATTGAGGCGGCAATTGTTTGGTAGGTATCGTTCAAGGCATAGCCGCAGTCGTAGCAGAAGTCGTAGTCCTTACAGGCATCGAAGTTATGAAGAGCGTTCACATGGTAGTCGTGGTCATGATAGAAGGTCTGGTGATCGAGGTAGTAGGAGGACTAGGAGCAGAAGTCCTGGAAGGAGAAGGGGACGAAGTAGGAGTCCTGACAGGAAGAGGAATAGGAGCCCTGTTAGGGATGGTAGTGCAGAGAGGAGGGCCAAAATTGAGCAGTGGAATAGGGAAAAGGAACAAGTAGTATCTGGTAATGAAAATAGTAATGCTACTGTTGGTATCCCTCACAATGACAGCAATGGGCATGATGCACAAAATGGAGAGCAAAACTATGAGCAGCAACAACCACAGCGAGGAGGATATGGATCACATGAATATGATCGTTAATCTGGTAGGTGATGGCTAGTTTGTTCCTTGCTCTTGTTAGAATGATGCTTCTCAGTCTGTTCTATAGGTAATGAGGGTTCGGGTTATACAATATGTAGTCATTGAGTAAATTTAGCTTAATACCATTTTCCACTGTGCAGGTGGTGTGCAGGTTTTCAGTTCTAGGATGGGGAATGTGAATAAAATTTCTTATTTATACTTTGTTAATCTGTTTATACTCTTGCTTGTTTGGTTTGATTTTGAAAGACAGGTTTTTCTTTCAGCCTTGATGTTTTGCTAAAAGTTCTCTTTTTTGTTTTATACCAAATCGTTCCCTGTGCCGCCGTTTTAAACTTCACCGTATTTTTTCTGCCAATGCTTCTTGCATCTTATGCTAAATTTTGAACATATAATTTTTCTGGTCGTATGGATTTTTAAGTTTTGATTACCCTCCTGGTCTTTATTGATCAATTTTTTTTATCAATCTGGTCATGTATTCTGAAAATGAATCTGAAAGGTTTTAGTTTACTGAAACCATATTTGCAGTATGATAATGAGTAGGAACCTCCAAAAGAGAAGCCTTGAGTTGAATGATCATCACTTGCTCTCAAATGTCTCTTCACATGATTGATGGGTTTGTGGGTAATATTAGGAATTGAACCTTGGTATATGTGGCCACTGGACATCCATGATAAAATTTCTGAAGTTATTATTTCATTTTGGGTCTTAAGAGATATGTTGATCTTACATACTTTCATGAGTTGTTGCAGGTTCAGGTATCCTGCTTCTGAGGAACAGCCTTAGTTTTTATGTCAACTTACCGTGAGCTTTGGTTTACAGGTTGTTGGCTCGACGTCAGTGAAGTGAGTTAAAAAGATTTTAATGTTTCATGGTGCCAAAGTTGGAGTTTACTTCGCAGGTTAGGTTTTTCTGCGGAGGAAGGACATCATTTTTCTTGGTCATTGGTGGAAAGTGCAGGTTTCTGCTCGATGCTTGCTCATATGTTTAGTTTAAGGAAGATGTCTGGGTTTAAATCAGAAAAGAAGGCTTTATTTTATTGTACTAGACTCTGTGGAAGGTGCAGTTGATACTCTTCATTTTCTGTTTGGTTGGCTCTAGTGTAACTTTTTTAGTACTCTTAACAAATGAAAGGCGAATTTCTTTCTGTCTGTTTCTTTCTATTCTCATTTTTAGTCGTTGAACTTGTTCATAGCTTGGCACATTCATCACTTGATCTGGTATCTCAATGCAGCTAATAATACTGAATGTTGGTCGATTAGCTTAGCTCTGTTTCTAATGATCATCTGGCGAGGTCCCAATTTTCATATAGGTTTGGCTTCGAGGATAGCCTAGCACAGAATAGAAACTAATATCTCAAAAGCCAGCTAGTCCCAATTCCCCAACTATTTTGTAGCCAAATTAGCAAGCTCAGTCAGCTTGTGCCAACAGCTGCAGGAGAATAATACTCCACTGGACGCATCATCCTGTGCAGTACCGTCCCGAAATTAGTGAAACGCTGAAGAAGAATTTTGAAAGGTTTTTCTCACTAAGGTTCTGCTATTCACATATTATTACTTCCACATAAAAGCTGAAGAATTCATAGTACATAAAAGGAAAACAAAGGTTTCCTAAACTGCTATTAGAACAACTTATAATCCCAAGGAAAAAGTTCAGCGACCTCCAAGGATTGTAATGGATACATTGTTATTAGTGAACTTCCGGGAAGAACTTGAATCCGAGGAAACACGTCTTTCGGTAAATGCAGGGTTCTTTGGAGCAGGAAGAGTCGCAATTTCGCTAGTAAGCATAGAAAGTGTTGTAGCCATAGCTGGTCTGTCAATTGCAAATTCCTCTACACACAACAAACCCACATGAATGCATCTCAATATTTCAACCTCAAAAGATGGTTCGGACAAAACCAATGTTGGGTCAACTAGGGCAAGTGCATTGTTCTCGTTCCACAGATGCCATGCCTGAAACAACATCTCCGATAAATCAACTACTTGATCAGGAAAAGGAAACTTAGAATATGTTGTTGTAAAGAGTAGAAGAATCGATTGAATTAAACACTTACATGTCCTAAAAGCCTCAATGATAGTTCCTGATCACAGATGCTGGAATTTATCTTTCCACTCACAATTTCCAGTAGCAACACTCCAGAACTGAAAACATCGGATTTTTCCGAAAGTCTCCCCTCTATGACGTACTCAGGGGACATGTATCCACTGAATTTAAGTATTTGAGACAGGTTAGAGCATGAAACCGAATTGGAAACACTAGGAAAAGATCGAAAGATAATCTTAAATGTCCTACTTTAAGTGATGAGAACTAGCTTGACTGAGAGGACTTAACTTCAAATGAATTAAGCAAGATTGTAACTTTCAATGTTCCAGCAACCTTGCGGGTATCTGCTTGGAGTCGTTCATTACCTCCGAATATCCTTGCCATGCCAAAGTCTGAAATTTTAGGATTCCATTCCTTGTCCAACAAAATGTTGCTCGCTTTGAGATCTCTATGGATGACTCTTAGTCTAGAATCTCTATGAAGATAAAGAATCCCTCTACTTATACCTAGGATTATTTTGAACCGCCTTTTCCAATCAAACAACCCTCGCATTTTAGGATCTGATCCACATAGCCGATAGATTAACGTCAGTTAACATGTATGGGAATTGAGAAATTTAAGGGAACATACATCAAAGTAACAGTTTTTAGAGCATTAAGTTAACGAGTGTATATAATCTCGGTGAAGGAAGTTAGTGGATCAAACCGAAGAGATATGCATCCAGGCTTTTGTTGGGCATGTATTCATAAATCAATATCGTTTCTTCTCCATGAGTACAGCAGCCGAGCAGTCTGACGAGGTTTCGATGCTGTAGTTTAGAGATCACCAAGACTTCGTTTTTGAATTCCTGCAAGCCTTGTTCAGAGTTCTTGGAAAGCCTTTTTCACAGCTATCTCTTGTTCCTCCAGTCCATCACGCAATGTTCCCTGGCGATAATAACAGCATGCATTTGTTACAGGCTAATTCAGATGACGTAAAACTCAAAAGGTTGTGCAGCATAGTAGATACCTTATACACTGGTCCAAATCCACCGTGCCCAAGCATATTAGCTTCACTAAAGTTGTTTGTAGCAATAGCTAGTGTTTTAAAATCGATTACTCTGAGTTCTGTGTTTTCTCCAATTAGCATCTCTGAATCTGAAAGTTCTCTTCCATGACTATAAGCGTCGTCTTCCGAGTACACCAATGAACTTCTCTTGTTTTTCTTCTTCCTTTTTCTGTATCTCCTCTTTCTTTCCCATTCTACACTCTTTCTCATGCCTCTCCTCATTTTTCCTGGTAATATATGCACACAGAATTTTGCAATCCAAAATTTTCAAATGAGCTATACACATTCCAAGTGTAGGTTCATGAAAAAAAGCGGGATCAAGTGGAGTTAGTCGTATAGTATACCTATCAAATAGCGGAAGTAGCAATATACAAAACCACTCTGATCACCAATCCATCTCAAGCAAGAATAAATTTGTTTTCCCATGAAAATCCAACAAAAATATGAGCTGACACTGGTTAAAAGTATTCCTATAGGAACTGAAGTTATGAGAATTATCTTTACACTCCATTCCTTATGGACATTATCTGTAGTAAATAAAGAAAGCAAATCCTCTTTATGTTATAATAACTGACCGCACAAAGTTGATACGGGTTACGTTTGTAATGAAATCTAGTTCGAAAAAGCAAAGAAAAGCCGGACATACCAAGTTCTGAATTGGCAACACGAACGTGAAGTTCGAAACCACCCCAGTGCTCAGAGGTTTCAAGTGCGTCAATCAATTCACCTGTCCACCACATACACCCAATTTTGGGATCGTAATCTCTATACAAGTACGCAATGCATGAACAGTTGCGTAAACAATTATAATGACACTGCTTGTAGTCTATGCCTTGCGTCGAATGATAATAATCAGGCACATTCGACATATCCACTTCCAAAAAACCATCTGCTTCTTTTACCTTAGTTCTTTCACTACTTCGGTCACCAGTTTTACTGCTTATTTTCTCACACTGCAGATCTTTTGTCCTTGCGCATCCACCTGACCAATTCCCATATTTCCATTCATTTATGTATTTGGGTTCCGACCCTCTCATACAACTACAGGTTTGTGAGTCTTGGTTATAAATTCCGAATGGCCCGCATTTGTTATAAATTTCGGAGGACCAGCTGATTTTCCATTCTTTTGCCTCCTCATTCCATTGTTTTTCTACTAGTTTACCATCACAATCTAAAACTATCCTCGACAAAGCAGCTTTTTCGTAATACAACAGAGATACAAAAACAGTACCTTTGGAATAATCTCTCTCTAATTTGAAGTTTGAACTAAGATGATTCATGCCCACAAACTCCGTCACCTCGCTTCGAGCAAAATTCTCCCTCTCCACCCCGGGGCCACTTCGCCATTTCTTCTGAGCACCATTCTTGACAATAAGTTGCGAAGATCCGTACGGATCTAACTCGAAAGTAAAGTCTCCTTTGGAGGATCAGAATCATTTTTCCATGAAGTAATCATTTGTTTCTCACCTGTTCTAATATTCACACCAATTTGCATATCCGGCAAAAACGTATTGGTAGGCTGATCAAAACTCTGCCAAAAATACCTTCCTTCATTGTGGTTATAATTTGGCGACGATTCTCGTAGAACTATATTCCCAGTATCCAGGAGCTCAGCAACTAAGTAATCAGAGACAATACCAGTAACATTTGAGGTCCAGCACAGTTTCCCTTGCCCATCTAGAACCACAAGATTTCCGTCAGTAGCAATCTTTAAAACTCCGGTAGAGTCATTTAATGGGTGATCCCTATTTGCAACCCATACTATGGTTGGCCCTGGAATATTATTGTACCAAACTCCAACATAGCGGCTGCGAGAATCGCCAAGGCTAAAGAAGCCTAATCTGAAAATTCCATCTTGTGAGGAAACAATTGTTTGAGGGTCTGTTATGAATTGTGTTTGTGTAATAGTTGTGCCTACTACTACTGCACTCCCAAGGCGCAAACCAGCTATGAAAAAGAAGATGAAAGTATAAGCAAGTATGATCACCTTATTGTTTCCTCTATGCCTCATTTTCTTATTGTTGCATAGAAAATAGAGGAGAAAAATATGATTATTATGAGAAGGGACGACAATCTTGTGGAAATTTGCCAACCACTTATTTAGTGCTTTGAAAAATACTTGTATGGCTTAAATCTTCCAGAGTTCCGTGTGGAATTTAGTACTGGTGCATGAAGTTGACTTGGACTTTGGTGTAGTGTTTCCTATGGAAAAATCATTAACTTGTCAGCGTTGTACCCGAAATGGGACACGGATATTCCCGACAAGTACACTAATATAGATTGACCGGAAATTTATCCTGTCATATTTACCATTAGATTTTCTCATGGGATTTTTTACGGGATTAATCCAGATCAGGAACAAGTTAATGGTTTTCCCACACCTCAGAATTCAGAAACCTGTCCAATTGGTAGGCGTGTCGCAATCGTAAAGGCCGAGTGCCTTAACATAAGTTTTTGGTTCCTGACGTAACTGTAAGTCCTGCAAGTCTATTACTCTTCTTTCTCTCCGGAAGAAACTTGTTTTTTCAGAGAAATTCTATCCTGAATCGGGAAGAAATAATCAAACCCCAGTAATTTACTTTGAGACTAACAAAAATACTCAAAGAAATTTGTTCTTTTCTGCTAAATAAACCAAATAAGCTTTGACAGAACAGTAATAGAATCCCAGCACGTAAACTCCTAATTGTTTTTCATTTTTATTGCAATTTGATATGTTCGTAAACGATTAGCAGGTTAAATGCTTGTAGGCTAGATTTTATAGTTTTTATGCGTTTGTGTCTGCTTGGCCTGGATGGTTATTTTGCAATTGATGTATTTTATTTGCACAGTGCCAGGGAATTGATGCGGCATTTATTTAGTAGCTAGGTATCATTCAAGGCATAGCCGCAGTAGAAGCAGAAGCCGTAGTCCTAACAGAAAGAAGTCCTGGGAGGAGAAGGGGACGAAGTAGGAGTCCTGACAGAAAGAGGATTAGAAGCCAAGGATTTTGAAAGGTCTAACACATCCAAGAGTTACTTCTACATAAAAGCTAAAGAATTCATGGTACATATTTACTTTTCGAGTTCCCTAAACTGGAATTACAACAACGAACAATCGCAAGGAAATAGCTCAGCGACCTCCAAGGATTGTGATAGATACATTGTTATTAGAGATCTTTCGGGAAGAACTTGAATCTGACGAAACACGCCTTTCGGTAAATGCAGGGTTCTTTGGAGCAGGAAGAGTTGCAATTTCGCTAGTAAGCATAGAAAGTGCTGCAGCCATAATTGGTCTGTCTACTGTAAATTTTGTTATGTTTGTGGGGAGCCTGGTAGTACACGACCCGGTTTTATACTTGACCCCGACTGGCTGCCGGTTGAGAAATTAAATGAAACTTTTTAAGGGGTTTGTTTATGGAACGGAGGTCAAATTGGAGTCATTAGATTTTAACATTTAAAAAAACTCGGATGGTCAATGATAGAAGCACCCAATGATTGAGCGCAAATAGCATAACCATTAGATTTAAACTTCTATGATAAAATCTAATGGTTTAAATTTGTTGCGCCAAATTATCTGACGCCACATAATTGATTCCAGATTGCATTCAAACAACTCTTTAAACGCAATCTGGAATTATCACTTTAGAGTTTAGACCACGCTTTTCATGCTGAATGTTGAATCTTACTCGTCCATAATAAGTCTTATGTGGTGGAAAAAATGCATCATATCAATCACAATAGAGTTCTTTCGGTTGGGTAAGAAGAGTCTTGATTTTCGTGACGCTTATATTCGTTCCTAAATTGTGCCGTAATATAAACCCGTTCCTGAATATTAGGAAAAATTCGTTGCTGAAGTTAGAGTAATTAAACTTGTTCAAAAGTTGTTCGATGAAATACCTGACAAAACAGTTTAGCTTGTGTACAGTGCACTGGTTCATCGCCCCCACACCGTTGCGCAGTCATCTAGTTATTTTGTTTCACGCTCACATGACTGAAGTCTTGCAGTATATTACTGTGCTTCCTCTCTGGAAGAAACCTGTTTTTTCAAAGAAATTCAATCCTAATGAATTGTAAATCAATAAGTAATCAAACCCCACTAATCTCCTAAAGATAATTTCAAAAGTAACAAATTCCTCGAAGAAATTCGTCATTTTCTGCCAAATAAACCAAAGAAGCTTGACAGATTGATTTCAAGATAGTGGAAGGTTTAGTTTTTATTCTATTGCAGCATTTGATGTTTTCTATTGGAACTTGATATGTTTGAAAACGATTGACTGGTTAAATTGTAGAGCTAGATTTTATAATTTTTATGCATTTGTGTCTGCTCGGATTGGATCGTTATTTCCACTCTGCCAGGGAATTGAGGCGCGTTTATTCAGTAGCTATCATTCTAGTCATATATCCGCAGTAGAAGCAGTAGTTATGAAGAGTGTTCATATGGTAATCGTCGTCATGATAGAAGGTCTAGTGATCGAGGTACGTAGTAGGACTAGGAGCACAAGTCCTAGGAAGGGAACGAAGTAGGATTCCTGACAGGAAGAGGCATAGAAGCCCGGAAGGTATGGCAGTATCGTCCCGAATTTTGAAAGGTTCGTTCTCACTAACGTCCTGCCATTCACATAGTATTACTTCTACATAAAAGCTACTGAATTCATGGTATTAATTACTTTCTGAGTTCCCTAAACTGTAATTACGATGACGAACAATCGCAAGGAAATAGCTCAGCGACCCCCGAGGATTGTGATAGATACATCGTTATTAGAGTATATATTGTTGGATAAAATTATTCCTGTAACAGAAAACAAACCAAAAACCAGAAGCTTCACAATTGTTAACGTTAGCGCAAATATCACAATCACACAAAGCACAGAGAGGAGGAGTCGCCTGTTCAACAGACTGCCCTTAACTCGATATTTGCCAGGTACACTTTAGAAAAGTGTTGCTATACCTTTAAATTTGACAAATCGAATCCAGGATAAAACCTCATGATACCAACCCAGTTAGCAAGACTCATCGGTCCATTGTGAACTTAACAGAAGAATAAGATAAAAATTAAATCTAGTGCGCACAACAAAGCGAGAAGAGGGGAAAAGACGACAGGATAGTAGCTGCGTCTGGGTTAAGTTGAAAATGAAAATTCTTTTTCTTTTATAGACAAATTTGAGAGAAGAGAATTAAATTGTATTTATGAAAAATCTTTTAATTTAATTCTCATTAATTCACATAAATAATAAGACGGTTTTTCAATTCACATAAATAATGAAACGGTTTTAATATTTATTATATGAATTTAAAATAAAACCATTAACTCTTGATAGGAACACGCTGGGCACACGCCGGCTCAAGCCAAGCATACGACGGCTCACGCCAGCTCACGCAAAACACACGCAAAAAACACACGCAAGCTCCGCAAGCCCGCGTGCGTGCTTCGGTGCGAAGCACCGCACATGTGTGAATTTGCCCACTAGCCCATTCCCTTAGTCTATATCCAATCCACACGTTTTTCCCTTAGAAGTAACTTTCGTGGTAATTAGATAGACTTCATCCTTGGTTTATCCCATGCGGGACAAACCAAAGGTTTCTCATTCACATAGAAGTGAAAAATGGTTTTTTTTATTTCCACACACAATGTAGGCTAGTGACCCTTTGGTCCCATCAAGATAATTTTTGTAACAAAATATTTTTTTTGTAAATAAGCAATAAATTCATTTTTAATTCTAACAATCCCCCACATGAATGAGATAAATCAGAAAACCGGAAAACGAGAAATACCTCTTAAGCCATAGGTGACCATATGGAATTGAACCTTTGCTTAGTGAGAAGTACCGGAACTACTTGATGGACAGTGAACGCGATGTCTTGAACTGCCATCGTTTGGTGTAATTCATCAATATCTCCTTACGCGAGATATCTCTCAAGAGTGCTGTTAAGTTCACGCCGTTGTGTCCGTTTTGGCCCTGGACATATCCCGTTTCTCAGAATGCTCTAGAGAATTAGCTCAGTTCTCATAGGAAGCGACCCACTTCCTCATTCAAATAGGTGAGTTCTGTCAAGAGTGTTAACTGCTACACCCCATTTCAATCTTAAATTGAAACTATAGAACTCATTAAGACTTTATTATAAGTCATCCTCACATGCAGTCACACTATCACGTCTACACCATAGGGAAGGGACAGAGAAATTAATTCTCTGATAGTGTTTAATTTTTACCCGCCATAAATTAGTTGTCTCATTCAAAACCTTGATCTTGGGATCTCCAGTCAGCAAGGTTGAGTATCCTTCATGGAAAGTTTTAATTGATGAGCTTAAGTCCCATCCCCCTCGATGCATTACTAACTATCTCCTTGGACAAGCCTTTCGTCAAAGGGTCCGCGATATTCTCCTTAGACCTTACAAAGTCAACAGAAATAACGCCATTCGAGATTAGTTGTTTTAGAGAATTGTGTCTTCTCCGAATATGAATGGATTTTCCATTATAATTGCTATTTTTAGCATTAGCTATTGCAGCTTGACAATCACAATGTATACATATAGCTGGCACAGGCCTATGCCAGAGAGGAATGTCTTCTAAAAAGCATCTTAGCCAAGCGGCTTCCTCTCCTGCTTTATCTAACGCAATAAACTTGGATTCCATAGTGGGCCAAGCGATACAGGTCTGTTTGGAACTCTTCCAAGACACTGATCCACATCTTAGAGTAAAAACGTATCCACTCGTAGATTTAGACTCCTCTGAGTCTGCTATCCAGTTTGCATTACAATGTCCTTCAAGGGCTGCATAGTATCTCTTATAACTCAAACAAAGTTTAAAGTGTATTTTCGATACCTTAACACTCTAAAAAGTGCATCCCAATGCTCCTATCAAACTGGTTATATTTTCTAAGTACAGATTCAATGTAATGAGATTGACTAAGACTAAATCTATTAGACTCTCTTCTAATGTTCATCCCTAAGATTACATCTGAGGGACCTAAGTCTTTCATGTCAAGGTCTCATTCAACATGTTCTTAGTGGAATAAATTACATCTATGGTTGTATCCAGTATAAGCATACCATCAACATACAAACATACAATCACACATGCATCATTGACAATTTTAGTGTAAACACACTTGTCAGATTCATTTATTTTAAAATCCACTCGAGAACATTACATGATCAAAATTTTCATGCTCTAAAAGATTTTTTCTATTCTAAATCTTTTGCATCTTCTAGGCTCAACTACATCTTCCTATAGAAGTATTGTCTGACAAGTAAAAAGGACATCTAAGGGAGCAATACATATCATGCGAGATTCAGATTTCAAAGGAAAATAATTTTTCCAATGAACATAACATCCCTAGATTCCATATTGGTATTCAGACCAATTTCTAAAATATCAGAACTCACAACCCTAACCTTATGTAGTGTGTTCAGGATATCCTATGAAGACACAATCAACAGTTTTGGGGTCATATCTATGTCCTCTTAGGTGGAGGAATAGAAACCTTAGTCAAGCACCCCCACATTTTTGAAGTATGCAAAATAGGGTTGTCTGCCTTTCTATAATTCATTTGGAGACATATCTGATCCTTTAATAAGTACTTTGTTCAGGACATGGCAAGCTGAAAGGACGGCCTCCCCCCACAAGTTCGCAGGTAGTCCTGAACTAATTCATGATTTTATCATCTCCTTAAGGGATTATAATTTCACCTCTAGTTTGAACTGAGTTCAAGTCAACTAGGTCTGAGGAATTAATTCTAAGGGTTTAGAATTTTTCTTGAACATTTCTTCTTATAAGACATTTTAGCATATTTAGATTTTATGCAAATTTAACCTCTATGTTTACTTTTCAAATTAAATTTGGGAATGCATCCTATGCTCGCCAGATTGTTCATTGAATAACATGACAAAGTCTGCCAAGTCCAACATTCAATGACACACAAACATAAAAGGAATCAATTTTATTTATTTAAATTGAGGTTACATCTAATTTGTAAAAACCCACTGTCTTATAGCTCTTTCCACTGAGTTACACTATCAAATATATTACAAGATACAAGAATTTTACAGATGTCCGGAACATGAACAATTTCTTCAATGTGAGAGTTTTGCCAAAAATTGAGCTTCAGCTCAACTTTGCCTTTTTCCGCAACCTGTGTTGCGGACGAGTTACCCATATCGAGCTTTTCTCTCTCCCCTACCTTCTGATAGGAGGTGAACATATATTTGTTTCCGCGAACATGCTCGGTAGCACCAGAGTCTACCCACCAGTTTCTCACATTGGTTATCAATTTGACTTCAGACACTGTAACAAAAAACTTGTTCTTTTGAATTTTCCATAATAATTTAGCATTATTTTATTTTATTTTATTTCTCTATAAATAAAATCCTTACGATTTCTATAATAGTGCCTAATTATATTATGAATATGATTTATTTATAATCAAATAATCAACACCCTACGCATGCTTCATGTAAAATCATTTTAGCGCATGATAACTACGTTTTATTGTGCGTATAACAATTGTCTTGATTTTATGCATTAAATTTACTGTATAAATTTTAGTGCATCTCAATGTTTCATCAAACGTGTCCTACGGTTGTTAAATTTAAGTGTGTTAACCGTTTTAATAATTTCAAGACATCATGCATACGATTCATATATTAAAAAATATATTATGATTATAATTAATAAATCATACCTGATTATCGTTGCTACCACCATTTGAGTGATAAAAGTTTCCCTTTAAGCCATGGAGTCTCCATCAAATCCCTGCTGAAGAATGCAATTGTCCCAGACCCATATCATCAGCTAATAAAAATAGAATGCACCCAAAACCACCTCTAGGACTTAACTCTAGCCCAAAACAGCTTCTAAGAATTCAAATAAGCCTGATGGGCCAACTGATACTCATCAGCAGCTTTTTAGGCAATTGAACGAATAGTTCATATGCCTTCCCGGAGCCCATAACTTTCTAGCAGTTACCGAATACTTTTGTACACAACATCGTGTCATCACTAGCATCTTCTCTATTTTCTCGGTCCAAGACTAACTAGCCATCGGAGACGTTACATACATCTCACGGAAATCATTATCATTGGTTATGCAAATGACATCAACAGGGCGGGTGCTACAACAGGATCTCCCACAAACAGACAGTCAGAAGGGTCAAGGCTCTTTTCTATTTCAACAAAAAGCTGAATCTTCAGTAATCATATTTCTATTGATTTTGTTAATCAAATAAGAACAACTTTAAGTGGGAAATGATTTGAATGAGTTAATAAAGATTTGAAAGACCACCAAATTAAAATTCATCAGGGAGCAGCAAGCATGACACACTGATTTACTCATTTAGATGCTTTTATGGATCCGTGATTCCTTTTCTTCATCCATAGCTGGATGAGATCACCGTCTCCTAATCACCAACAAAATCATACTTAATTACAATGACCACCGTCCATACCTATCTTCATCACCAATTCATCTTCTCGATCTTGTTTGCCTGTTCTCTTCGATCTCTAACATCAGTCACGTCCAAAATTATGACCCAAGATACGCAAAACACACGCAAAAAGCACACGCAAGCTCCGCAAGCCCGCGTGCGTGCTTCGGTGCGAAGCACCGCACATGTGTGAATTTTCCCACTAGCCCATTCCCTTAGTCTATATCCAATCCACACGTTTTTCCATTAGAAGTAACTTTCGTGGTAATTAGATAGACTTCATCCTTGGTTTATCCCATGCGGGACAAACCAAAGGTTTCTCATTCACATAGAAGTGAAAAATGGATTTTTTATTTCCACACACAATATAGGCTAGTGACCCTTTGGTCCCATCAAGATAATTTTTGTAACAAAATATTTTTTTTGTAAATAAGCAATAAATTCATTTTTAATTTTAACATATATTGTTATTAGAGTGACTTCTTTGGATCTTTCGGGAAGAACTTTAATCCGACAAAACATGTCTTTCGGTAAATGCAGGGTTCTTTGGAGTAGGAAGAGTTGCAATTTCACTAGTAAGCATAGAAAGTGTTGTAGCCATAGTTGGTCTGTCAATTGCAAATTCCTCTACACACAACAAACCCACATGAATGCATCTCAATATTTCAACCTCAAAAGATGGTTCGGACAACACCAATGTTGGGTCAACTAAGTCTTGTGCATTGTTCTCATTCCACAGCTGCCATTCCTGTAACAATATCTCTCCGATAAATCGACTATTTGATCAAGAAAAGGAAACTTAAAATATATTGTTGTAGAAAGCATAAGAAACGACAGAAGAATGAATCAAACACTTACATGTCCTAAAAGCCTCAATGATAGTTCCTGATTACAGAGGCTAGAGTTCCTCTTTCCACTCACAATCTCTAGCAGCACCACTCCGAAACTGAAAACATCGGATTTTTCCGAAAGTCTTCCCTCCATGACGTACTCAGGGGACATGTATCCACTGAATTTAAGCATTTGGGACAGGTTAGAGCATGAAACTGAATAGAAAATACTCATAAATGATCGATAAGTTTACTTTACGATCCTACTTTACTGATGAGAACTAGCCTGACCGAGAAGACTTACAATGTTCCAGCAATCTTTCAAGTATTTGCTTGGAGTCTTTCATTGCCTCCGAATATCCTTGCCATGCCAAAGTCTGAAATTTTAGGATTCAATTCTTCATCTAACAGAATGTTGCTAGCTTTGAGATCTCTATGGATGACTCTTAGTCTAGAATCTCTATGAAGATAAAGAATTTCTCTAACTATCCCTAGGATTATTTCGAACCGCCTTTTCCAATCAAACACTCGCATTTTAGTATCTGATCCACATAGCCAATAGATTAACAAGTGAAGTGAGTATTCATATATGAAAAATAAGAAATTCAAGTGAACATACATCAAAGGGGTAGTTTTTAGAGCATTAAGTTAAAGAGTGTATTTAATCTCAGACAAGGAAGTTAATGAACCAAACCGAAGAGATATGCATCCAGGCTTTTGCTAGGCATGTATTCATAAATCATTAACTTCTCTTCTCCGTGAGTACAGCATCCGAGCAGTCTGACGAGGTTTCTATGCTGTAGTTTGGAGATCACCAAGACTTAATTTTTAAATTCTTGCGAGCCTTGTTCAGAGTTCTTAGATAGCCTTTTCACAGCTATCTCTTCTTCCTCTCGTCCATCACGCAACATTCCCTGAAGAAAACCACGGCATTAGCGTGCATTTTTTACAGGCTAGTTCACATGACTTGATCATAAAACTTCAAAGGTTGTGCCTACTAATACTGCACTCCCAAGGCGCAAACCAGTTACATAAAAAAGGGTAAAAACATAAGTAGCCTCATTTTTCTGTTGTTTGCTTGCTCTCTTCCTGTTGTTGTTGTGTGCATAGAAATGATTGTAACCAGAAAGGAAAAGAGAAGATACGATTGGATTGGATTATAAAGATAGAAATCTGCCAACCACTTTTTTAATGCTCTGAAAAAGAAAAAAAAAGAACTCTTTTGACTTATATCTTTCAGACGAGTTACGTGTGGAACTTAGTACTGGTGAGCTTTACAGACTTGGACTGCTACTGTTTTTTTTTTCTTTTTGGGTCTTATCAAAGAAAAAAAAAACCTGGGTTGCACAGACTCTATTACAGGTGTCCGATACGCCATTTCCGAAGAAAAAAAATATTTACCTTTCCCCTGCAAGTATGGTGCAGGCAGGTGCCGGTCTCGCGGACATGCCATACAAGTATGGGTCTTACTACTGAAACAACGATCTATCAAGAAGATGTAATTCAGAGCGTTATCAAGTATAAGAATTCAAGCAGAAAAACATATAGCAGGAGGGAAAAAGGGTCAAACCATCTTGCTCAACATAACCCAGAAATCTTTTATTTCAAAATCAAGTGTTTTCTTAGACCAAAAATGCAAATAAAAATACAAATAAAATTGCTTAACCCCCTATTCCAAACATAATTCTCGGGTTGAAAAACATAACAAGATCTTAAAATCTAGTCTCTGCACTTAAAGGAAGAACCTTGATAATAGAGTGGACTCATCAAAAAAACTGCTTCATGCATCTATGCACCACCAGGAGGCATCAGATTTTGTATATATGACGTCATCATTGGCTGGACAAATGCCTGTGGAACGAAATATGTAACTGGTCCTTGATCGCCTCCTCCTTGTTGAAGTGTCGTCATCGGGTATTGCATTACCATTGGTACCATTGCAGAACCATTCTCTAGATTCATTGGTCTCTGACCAGCAAGATTCTGATTAAAGGGTTGAAGAATATAAACTGGTTGCATCTGCATACTAGTATCACTTCTCCAAGATGTAGTAGTACTAGTAGTAGTAGCAGCACCAACCCCATGATCGGAAGATCTACTTGTGATAAAGCTAGGATTTTCTGCACCTTCTAAGAACTGAATTTTCTCATCTATCATTCCAATCCTCAACTGTATTTGATCGGCACTTAACATATCGAACCGATCATCCCCTTCTGATCCATCAGCATTACTGCTGCTATCTCTGACGCTAACTAATTCATTCGAATTATCATCATCAATCTTGTCCTTTCCACCATCGTCAGATACATTAGAAAGACTAATGTGTCTTTTAGTACGTTGACGTTTCGGCACACTGAGTGATCGATTCGAATTATATCGCCTATATTCTCCAGGTACATATCAGACAGAACCTGTCCACGTTTGGATCCGTAGACAATCATACAAGCATCCACATTACATAATTTAGAGAATTCATAAATTTTCTTCTGTAATCCTCACATAATTCTTTCTCGACAGTTCCATACCTGACTTAGCAGTATCCATCTTCTTTGATAAGTATATTTTTCTTGTTTCCTTGCTTATTCCCTTCTCTTGTGCTTTTCAATGGCGCAAATAATGATCTGTGAGAGTTGAAACAAACACAGGTCTAATACTTATAGGCTTGTGATATGGGGAGAGACTTGATTATAAAAGGAAAATTGCAGTGAAAAGGAAACCAAAAGGAGTTTCTATTCTTAGTGAAGGTCTAAAAGTAGTAGATTTCCATGGGGTTGCTACTTCTAATACCTCTTGGCAATATATTGGAAACTAATTGTTCAAGATCCCTAGTTAAGAAGATTCTAGAGTAAATCTTTCCTGGTAGCAAATGACACTAATGGCGCGATCAAAGAACTGGAAAAGCAGAATAACTATGCTCTGTTCCACATCCCCTGTACAGCATCTTTAGGTTCAATTACCAAATTTGGTTAAACATCCTACCAAATTGCCATGTGGTTCCTTAACCCGGTCAAAAATCAGGTAAGAAATGGCCAAATGTCAAAAAGAACAAGACAGATTTGAAGAGATAAAAGTAAAATTGATAATAAACCACCAGACCACAAATATTTGAGAGGAATCCAAACAGATTACATCCAGAAATTAAGAAGTCAATGCAATACTCATACCAACTTAACGTCTAATAATAAGTAATGCTACTACTACATTTCTTTATGAATCCAAATCTCCAGAGTAAAAAACTCCCCAAGGACTAGACTTTTCTCTCCCCTGTTCTTTCCCCCTCACAAATCACAACTACAAAATTTTAATTTTAGGCACTTGTGTCTACTTTGAATCATTTGTTGTGTTTAGCCTTTGAGTGTGCCTGGAGAGCAGAGCCAGAACTGAATGCCCTACGTAGATTAACAAAATAAAGAAATCAGTATATGAACAAAAACTGAAACAAATGACCAATTACCTAATAAACATATATACCTAACAAACATATACACGGACATTACACAGACTTAAATACAAATTTAAAATCAAAAGACAGTAGATTACTTGCTACAAGAATTGCATGAAACTGACCCATTAGATTTTGGAGATTTGTTTGACTTAATGCCTCCACTTGCAGGGGTCTTTCCTCCCTTGGGGTAAGGAGTACCTTGATGCACAGCACCACCTTTCTTGCCATCAGCACCTGCTAACAAGTCGGACAGTTCCAGAAAATTAGAACAGAATTATAACATGTTCAACAGCATACAATCTAACAGAGTAAGCAAAAAGATAAAAGATTTTTACCTGACTTCTGAGGAGTTTCTAATTTAGCCTTTTTGTCACCAGGGGTAGGCTTCTTGTTAGCACCTTCAGCAGGTCTCTTCTTTCCCTGTAAGAAAACATTATGTTCATTTCATCAGCATGGGCAAATAGAGAGAACTTTTACTCAGGTTAATAATAGAAGTATTGATAAATTACCTTGGGAGTAGGAGTTGGCTCTTCTTCTTCAGAGCTCTCAGCATCATCACTGTCACTATCGTCCATTTCCTACACAATCATGCAAATAACACTCAATACACCAGCTCAAGGCAATACATAACATAGAATGCAAAACTTGCTCCATTAGGATACTGTAAACATAACATACAGCAGATAGAAAAGTGTTTCATGGATTAGCAATTAACATTATAAAACCTAAAACAGGTCACCCAGGAAAACAACAGGGTACTAAAAAAAATACAGGAATCCCAAGAAGATGACACATATCTGCAGATGTAAATCAGTAATATATTAGAAGACAACGGAGCTAGTGAGAGCGAAATACCTCATCATCGTCAGAAGAATCATCAGAATCATCTTCATCAGAATCATCCTCATCAGCAGCCTTGGGGTCAACAACCTTTACCTTCTTAGCTGCAGAAGCATCAGGTTTGGCTGCCTTTCCATTCTCCTTAATGTCAACAGTGAGATCTTCCTCAACAGGGAAATCATCATCATCAGAATCTGATGGAAAACCACCTTCATCATCAGATTCTCCAATCATAGACATATATCCAGTGAAGTGGATGCTTCCATTCTTTGAGCTGTGGGATAGCTCAAAGTCCTTCTCAAACACCAAATCATGAGATATCTGAGGGAACTTATCAGCACTGAGGTGTGCAATCACATGCTTTTGGTCATCAAACTTTGCATACACAACCACTGATTCCTCCTTTCCCTTCTTCACTTCACCGACACATGACTAAGACATTACAGATATAAATTAGACACTTATTTGCAGCGTATAAAAATCATAACAGAAACAAGAATCAAAAATTACAGCCTGCTCAACTATAATCTAACCTGTGAAAGATGCAAGACTCTATCTACAGCAGGAGACACCTTGTAGCTCTGTCCAGGCTTGACTTCAACACCTAAGCACCACAATCAATTCAAAACTTGTATCAGTAACTAATACTATCAGTAAAATAGGGACAAAAAATTACTCTAGAAATCTATAAAGCAACCAAAATCAAATGGGAATATTAACAACATATTGTGAGACCAGACAACAATATTACATGCGGCTGAATGATTTTTTCATTAAATCAAAAGCACATATCATTTTTTGATATAATAGATCATTAAAGTCAAATGAAAACTAAGCATCATATTCTCTGAAGTAAAATACATAGTCAAAACAAGTATAGCAGCTAATCGACCAAATGTAAAACAAATCCAAAATCACACCATAAACAACAACATATATGGATCAAATAGAACATACTGTTTCAAATCATAAACAAATAACACAAACAGAAAACAAAGATGAACAAAAATTCATCCAGCTCAGTTCAATCAGAGAGTCAAAACTGAACCTCTAAACCCTAAAATCACTAGCACAAGTAAAAAAAATCCCTAAAATCATTCTCCTTCGATAAAAAATATAAGAGACCTAAAACTTCATGATAATCAAATAATAGAGCTTAAACATCTCATGTTAACAACAATAATACACCAACCATTCGAAACCTAGAAATATTATGAGGTCAGAGTTTCAAAAACATACACAAATCAAGCATCAAATACTACAGTATGAACTATAAACATGGAGATGATCAAAGAACAAGCAAATAGAAACACTAAGACTGTTAAAGAGTAGAAGAGGAAGAGATTATTACCCCAAAACTCCATGGATTCGGAAATGTAAGGTGGCGACTAGGGTTTTGGAGAGGTTTATCGGAGGAGGATGTGGAGCGGAAAATGTTCGCGAGAGAAATGATAGAGGGGAAAATAGCTTAGGGTTTAGTGGGTTTTTATAAGCAGGTTTCTCAATAACCTGACTGATATTGTACAAGCCGAAGTATTATGGTTCGGTAGCCTACGCTACTACACAGCTGTGCTATTTGTCAGTTCGTTTTAGTTATGGGCCCCTTATCTACCAAGCCCTAGTACCAAGTCTACGGGTTTTGACCATTTTACCCCGTCAGCGTGACACATTGACACTTAATTAGCTACTAGTGTTTTTGCTTACAAGATTTTTGCCCATGCAACCCGCTAGGCACAGTTAACTTTGTAGAACATTGTACTATTATAATTTTTTATTTAACAAATGACGATAAAAATTGATAGTTATATTTATTTGTTATATCGTTTAATCAAATTTGTTTTAATAAAACAATGATGAAGGTAGATAGTTCTGATGGGATGTAGCCGTTGGATGGATATGAAAAAGATTGTATATGTTGGATGGATGAAATAAATCTAATAAAATGACGATGGAAATTGATAGTTACCTGTATTTTTGTTATTATACCGTTTAACTAAGTTTTTTTTGTCTCCTAACAAATTATGATGA
This sequence comes from Papaver californicum, assembly GCA_023531435.1. NCBI lineage: Eukaryota > Viridiplantae > Streptophyta > Magnoliopsida > Ranunculales > Papaveraceae > Papaver > Papaver californicum. The sequence continues at coordinate 489,850 of JAJJMC010024318.1, forward strand.
TGAAAATTGAAAGTTATCCAATCCTTTTACCCCAACTGCAAAAACACGGTAATCTTATTTATGATAAGAAGTACTTCAATAAAAGCTAGTTACACATAGGAGTTTGATAACATGCCTCTAAAACCAGAGTTCCACGTAAGAGTTTTATTTAAGCTAGTTGAACACAAGAGTTCATCTTATATGAATTTTGATACCCTCCCTAATAAACCGGTATCCCATCAACCACCAAATAAATATATGTGCTAGCAAAGGGATTCAAACATCTAAATTTAACAATGATCATTAGCCCCTAGCCAATTTTCCTAACCCTATTAATGAACTATGATGCCATATTTCATTGTGAAAGCCCATAATTCACTATAAAAATGTTTGTGAGGGTAATTGGGGCAACTTTACATATGTTGTTGTAGCATTGTGTTGAATTCGTTGGATGATGATATATTGATTCTAACGAGATGAGTTTGAAACTCATCGGTATCAGGTGGAGTATCTTTCTTTGTTTTTTTGCCTAGCCTTCTGGGCTTGTAGGTAATAGATTTTCTTTTTATAGAAAAAGCCTGCTAGAGATTCTTTGTGCATTACCTTTAGCCAGGTTTTTTATAATGGAAGAAACTTAATACATCTACAAGCACCGTACTTTTAAGAGAGGAATAAAGATTCATCTAGAGTGGTGTAAAGAAATATCTTTGGGTTAAGAGATTTTTTATTATATCTGACCCAAACTTTTTATTACTCTTTTCGTCCAAAAATAGATAACATATTCATTTTTAAATTTTGTCCACTAATAAATGACCTATATCATTAAACAAAAGGGTATTTCTAAAACTATCATTCTAATTGATTGTTGCTAGTATAAGAAATATGTATAATTTGATAGTCATGTTTATATTCGTTATGTAGGTGTTTTAAAATGCTTTTTAATGGTATAAAGTTTATGAATATCCGTGGCATATTTTAAAATGCTTTTCAATGTACAAAATCATCAGAACAACACTTGTACTTACTACAACGTTCCCAGATATTTTATGTTTTTTTTTATATAAAGTCTCAAGCTCCTAGATGGATTGTCCACTAGTATAAAGCAATTTGAATATTATTTGGTGCTATATTTCACAACTGAATTCCCAAAAATTATCCTACGTCGATCTTCACGCTCAACTGAGCAATATTGACTTACTAAAATACCTATATAACTTTATATAGAAAATTACATATGAATCTACTCGATTAAAGTAACACAGTTGTACTTAGATTCAAAGTTAAAATTTTATCAGTCATAATTTCATAGTTTCTACTAGCTAAAAACCCAACCTCAGTCACATTAATCCTTGCTTAAAGAGACAACTAATGTGAATGGGTGAAAAGAATTCAATTTAGGGTTTTCAAAACGCTTAAAAATAAGTTCGCAACACTTATACGCGTCTCAAATGATCAAAGAATACTTTCAAACCCTAATTGAAGTGCTTTTACTTTTCCTGCCCCCAACTTGTGCAACTTGCTAAATAGCTAAGCTCGTGCATTTTTCTTCTAAGGCAAAACGCGTGCGTCTTTGCTCAAAGACCAAACCCACACGTCTTGGTTCTTGCCCAGACTTGGCGTTTTACTCATTCGCCCTCAAAGTGTGAGCCTTAGTACAAAAAGTAAAAACGTTGAGTCTTAGCTCTTGGATAAAACTTGGCGTTTTAATCTTTCGTCCTCAACGTGTGAGCCTTAATGTAAAGAGTAAAAAATCTTGAAACACTTAGCTCTTGTTCAAACTATGCGTTTTGACTCTTTTACCCTGAACTTGTGCTCCTTAGGTAAAAGAAGCAAAGTTGCGCGTCTTTGCTCCAAAAGAAAAACTCAAGCGTCGACACCTCTCTTGTCTGAACAAAACGTTTTTGACCCTTTTACCCTGAACTTGTGCTTCTTAGGTAAAAGACGCAAGCTTGTGCGCCTTTACTCTATAAGCAAACTCGTGTGTCAATGCCTCTCTTGTCTAAACAATACGTTTTACTCTTTTTCCCTCAATGTGTGAGCCTTAGTGCAGAGAGTAAAAACGTGTATGCCTTGCCTCTTCGACCAAAGATAGGCGTTTTCACTCTTTTGCCCTGAACTTGTGTGTCTTAGCTAAATAGACGAACTTGTGCGTCTTAGTTTCATTGGCAAGCTCGTGTATTTTGATTTCATTGGAAAAACTCGTTAGTACACTCATTTCAACTAATGGGGCTCAGTAAATCCTTTCAACTAAGGAGCCTTAACATTATCTTCTAATATTTGCTTATTTGGGTTTGCTGCACACATACAAATTTCAAAACCCTAATTTATTTATCAAAGGCCACGCTAGGTCTCATTCATATGTGGCCTCACGTACATTTTTCTCATGCTTAGCAGCATACACTCATTTTACAAAATAAACATGTCAATGCAAAATTGTTTAAGTTGGACATACTGCTCCTTATACACAAATAAATAAATATTTATTTTGTTTTTAGTCTGCTAGACTCATCACGCTATTCAAGCAAGACAGATCTGTAGTCAAAAGACTGAGTAAGTCTCATTCGACTAATATTATTAGTAGTGCTCAATACTACAAAATTTGCACGAGACATCAAATGTCACAAAAGGGGGGATATTCACTAGGGTATTGGTCTGGCGGTCTATGGCATGTGGTGCAACAACGTACCCACTATAGAGAAAACTCTGGAAAGTTCGATCAACACTTGAGTAGAGGAGTGGTAAGTTAAGCAACCGTCCATTCAACCTCAATTGAAGTGGGAAGCATTTGTCAACACTTTTTCCACCTTCTCCACTTCACCACTACTCAATCATCGACACTTTCTTCAGAGAAGAGGTCAGATGAACGGTTACAATATCTATGACTATAAAATAGATTTCTTAATCTATTGAAAACAAGAAGTCGAACTCTGAGACAAGTCTAACACTGAACAATTCAAATTGAACAACTCGATCATTAAACCTTCTCACACAGAGAATTGTTTATAGCTATTTACACCAATTATATATTATAGAGTCTAATACTCTAACCTCAATCCTTCTCTCGCTTCCCTCCCTAACACCAACACTTCTCCTTCTCCTTTGTGACTGAAGCAAGACTGGAACGGCCGCTGCTTGGTTTAGGCCAGGATTGTACAGATTGATCTCTCGAATCTAAATAAAAGTACTTCAACTGTACAAATGTTTAATAATTGACGAATTATCACCTGCTTATCCCACTTTTTCCTAAATTACCCTTTAATTTGTTTTCCCCAATAAACATAAACATATTAATTTTTCAAATTGCAGCAACGTAGAGGAATGGCAAAAAACTATGAATTCGGGTTTCAAGTACAAAGATTGTTTCCAAATCCTTAAGAAGCTGAACTAATATAACCATGATTTTTTGAACGAATATCAAGTGTCAAATCAATCACCATATGAGACTATAAATGTTGGGAAACAATCTGGGTCTCCTTATTCTTCACCAGAAACAAACTCAAACCCCCAACCCAACACTTACGGATCCTAACATAATAATTCTAATCATATGAATTTTAATAGGAATGCTGAAAGATTTGAGGGATCTGGTAATAAAAATTCAAAAAGGAACAGAAAGACAATTCAAGAGGCCGCACAATCACCAATTTTGTAATACAACATCCAGGAATTTTTTGATAAACAAGAAAACCCCAATATTGTTAAAATAGTAAAGCATGAGAAAATGAATATAAAAATGAAGAAATGTCGTAAGGCGTTTGGGAAAAATATTTCATAATCCGCATATGAGAGGAAATATGGGAATGAACACGACAAGAATGAATCAAACACAACTACAAGTCTGGCAAGAGAGTTTGATGAACTTCAAGTAGAGAGAAGACACGACTACAACACCCAACATCAGTTGACACTGATTTTAATAATGAGGATGGGGATATCGATGATGATATTATACTGGTTTAGTTGTTAGTGTTAATTTGGATGTAATAGTTAATTATCAGTTTTAACTTGATGTAATAGTTAGTTAGTTCGTTTTCTTTTCGATGAAATTGTTTGAAAGTAGTTTTTAATTTTAATGTAATCCTTAGTTTATATTTAATTGTAAACTTTAGTTTGAATTTCAATGTTTATTTAATTCAAATATAATATTTGAAATTCGTCGACGAAAGGATTGTTTATTATACAAATCAAATTACATTACGATAACTAATGATAATTGAAATGATAATTAAAAAGTGATAAATATTATTGGGCTAAACCATTGAATTGATAACAACTAAAAAGTAATAAAAACTTAACCATATGAGGGTTCCTGGCTCCGAATTTATCACAATTGTGCGTGCTGAGATCACCCTTTATTCCCTTAGCCTTAAATAATACAAACTTCTTTTTTGAATTCTGTCATTTGTGATTCTATATTCTCTTTAGGGTACTCCATGCCGAGGATGAACATCACACCTCAAATCCATATGTCGATGAGTCGTCCAACTGGTATCATGCGAATTTCCTCGATTACCGTATTATACAGGTGAGCATAATACTATTCATTTTAAATGGTTTAAATGAACGATACGATTCACAAATTTTTTTGGAACTTCCTCTTCAAAATTCCAAATGCTCTTTCCACATCATTCTTACACCCAATCTGCTTATTGTTAAAGTACCTTCTATCACGATTTTCCTCGGGTATCTTAGCGTAGGCTTGAACTAAAGTTGACCACGCTGGATAAATCCTGTCCGCCATAAAATACCCCATGTTGTAGATATTGTTGTTGACGGTGAAAGTTGCAGTTGGAGCGGTTCCATATTTTAGTTCTTTAAAAAAAAGGCGATTTATGCAAAATATTGATGTCGTTATTTCAAATTGGAAGTCCATAAAAACATGTCCAACGACCTTAAGAAGCCTCAACTTCCAAAATAACAATTGTTTTTGTGTAGTGGCCATTATACACCTTGCAAAACATAAGGACATCCATACTACACTCAATGCATGCAGCCATGGCTACCCAACATTTCGGGAATTACCCCTATTCGCATTTTTCGTGAATAGTCGGTTGACAGTATTTTATGTTGGTTGTCATAAAAAACGTCGACCAAAATGCTTGACCAAAATTACTCAAAACATACTGAGATTCTTGTATGATTTTTTTTTTTGTCATACTAATGTACTCATCACATGCATCCCCTGGTAACCCATAAGATAAAATCCTTAGGGATGTAATAACCTTTTGTTTAGGACCATGTCCTCGTACGTTTCGTGCATCAAATTGATAATTGAATTTAAGGTTCACCCGACACGACATGCGGAAACGACGTTATAAATCTTCATCAGAGTAGACACATCTGTTTATAAAATAACCACACATCATTTGTCGGTGTCCTTCCTCTCAAAATATTCTCGTATATCATCTTGTCAATACTACTATTGGCTTTAGAGCTCATGGAATATGTCATGTGTATAATTGTATCATGGTGTTGGTGACCGTTCTCTTATTATCTAAATCTTCATCCATCTGATCCAACTACTATATATACATTTGTTGTAGTTGGAGAAAGATTAGCGTATTTATATGCATTTCAACTTCATTTATCAAATTAGGACCCATAAAAATGAAAAGGTTATAGAAAAAACGAAAAACAAACAACATATTCGAAAAATTGGATGAGTTTTCGTAAAATATTAGATAGGAGGAACTATATATCGGTAGAAAAAAGATATAATCGTTGGTGAACGGTTAAAAATGTAGCCGTTGTAGACCAAACCATGGCCGATTGATTCAATCATTTCCGAAAAATAAATTTCCCATGGTTAAAAATGTAGCCGTTGTAGACCAAATCATGGCTGATCGATTCAATCATTTCGGAAAAACAAATTTTCCATTGTTCAAAAATGAGTTTGCCCATCAACATAGATGGATAAAAGGGCAATTTAACCGGCCACCACTGGACTTGCTCTTAACAACGCAGTTTTGCAATAAATATGTAAACGTAGTTGGGTGGTTGGCGAGATTTGACATACTACTGAGTTACGTCATTTAAAGTGGATTGACAGAACAAATCTCTCCAGGGCCCAGGCAGCTAAAAAGATCGTACCCATGACCTTTGGCTAACTTTAGCGAACCTGGTAGACATTCCAGTTTAGTGTTGAGAGTCGGATAGATTTCTAAAATCAAATACTAAGACAGTAACTGCATTACTCCATGCCTGGTTACTGTAATACTGCATTACTTCAAGCCTGTTTTTGTTAATTTACCAGCCTCATCACGTATTTATACGCGACAGACAAAATATTAGACCCAGAGGATTCAAATTTGTCAATTATCTGGAACAGGTAGTAAAATCACATCAAACTGGATTAAAGTAGGCTAGCACATACAATAGAGTAAATACAAAAGTGATAAAAGATCACAAGGAAAAAGTTTAGTAATTGAGAAAAGCTATGTAGAAGTAGGGTTGTAATAAATGAGAATGCAACTACATTCTTTCCTGGCCCAAACCCCATTCTTGTTCCCCATTCATGTACACTACAAAGTAAATGAAAGCAACACTCAAGATGTATTCTTCATGTATCATGTGCTTAATCTCTCCCATGAATCGGGTACTTACAACTTCTCTGACAATGCTTTTATTAAAGTGTACAGCCAGAAGCGGAAATGAGAAATTATAAGCATCTGAAAGAGGGAGTACAGAAGATGTCTTGAAAACTAAAAAGGATGCAACCTTATTGATCGTAGTAGACAAACTGATGATATCTCAGTGATGAATATGGAGAATGTAATGCACTGTACAGTTTATACAATTAGACATTTCAGTAAACAAATATGATTGGTATTAGTAAACATAAGTGATCAATGATGTGGATAAGAGGCTCAATCTTGTACTGGATGTAGGCATCATATCTTAATAAACCCAAACTGATATGGAAAACTAAGAATCATTCTCTTTCGATGTATGCTGAATAAACAAATTAAGCTTAAACATGGTAAAAACATCATTAAGATTAAATATGTTTCAGTATTGTAAGCTTAGAAAAAATAATGATTTTTATTCTATTGGCTAGATTCGACATAATTGCAACTAAAATTGCAATAAGAATCTGAGTATCTACAGAAGAGGGAACACACCCTTGAATTTCTCTAGTAAGTACAACAAATGAGATTATTTCAAATACTTGAATGATCTTAAGAAAACTCAACCGAAAGTAAATCCTACAAAAATCTGAATCTCTAACCTAAAAGGAAAAGCTTTTCTTGTTTCGTTTCTTAATAATCAGTTCTTACTTTCAATTTTCTGATAACTTTTGTCCGAAAGGGTTTCTAACAGATCGTAGTGACCATAGTGATGATGAAACAACACCTTAATAGGCTTGTTATTCTTTTCATACTCTTGACCATAGTTTGTTATGTTTTTCAAATTACCCGAGCTTCTTTCAACTAAAAAGACAGAAATCGGCGTCCTGCAAAAAAAGAAAACAACAAGAACGAGACTTTCTTTCTCAGTTCAAACCTGTATATATGAAAACAAAAACACCCGACTGCATAACTGCAACCACAGTTTAGCATCACAGTTGGGCTTAAATTTCACACACAATAGCATATTCAGTTTGAAGTTCCGACAAGAAAGCAGAAACTTACCGAAGAACATGTGAAGCCATGAGCAACTCGGGTTCTCCACCCCATTCAGTAGGATCCCTCATACGCTTCACATATGCATCAAAGTTACCAAGGTCCCTGAACAAACCAAGAACAATTATGTCATTTCTGTATTTTAAACGATATAGAAGTATCTATTAGTCACTTAAACCAAAAAGCTTACCATTGATCAAATTCATTTCGCCTCCTTAACAGCTCATCCATAACCTACATATAGGCAGTTATTAGATCAATTACAACTTTCCTACACAATGTTGAATGAGCAATTGACAAAAAATAAAAAGATACTCACTTGAGCTCTTAAGTCATCAGCAAGTTCACCTTCACGATTTACATCTGGAGCTGCTTGGCCACTTCTCAAGCAAGCCCCGTGTACCAAGGCTCTAAACAGGCATCGACCATCAGCAAGAACTCCTGCAATAACTTATCATTATCTTCCCATTTTGTCATTTCAACACCTATTTGCACTACAAACTACTCAGCAACCTTAATGTTGCACCCTCGCTATCAAATTGAACAGCCTAAAATTCGAAATCGATAAAAATGTTCCTATTGTCATATAATCATATACTGAATTCACCAAAAATTTCTATCAAAACTTGTCTAACCAGAAATTCATATAAAATCCTTTTTCCAGCATCAAATTGAACCTCAATACTACTCTATAATCAAATTGAACTTGCAAAAATTGAAAATTGAAAATCGAACATATCTACTTTGATTTAAATATTTAATTCCTACTGGCAATATCAAGCTTCAAAATCAAATCTAATTAATTAAAATTCCAAATCATAATAAATAAATCAGATAATTAATATTGAAATTCAAACCTGTGATTCTGTAATCAACAGACCCCTTATCATTAGCTTCAGTATTAATCTTCTTTACCTCCTCAGCAACAACTTTACTGCTCTTTTTCTTCTTCTTCAAAGTCTCCTCCTTATCGATATTAAGAACATAAGAAGAATCAGTAGCAGCAGCAGCAGCAGAAGCAACAGTACTAGTAGTAGTAATCAAATCATGATTTCCATCACAAAATCCAATCGGTGCTAAACAATCACAAACACCAAACAATAACCAAGCCGAATCTGAACCATGTAACCATCTAGCCGGTCTCACATCCGAAGAAACATTCCAAGATCCTTCCCCTTTATGTTCATAATGAAACGATAATATCGGTTGATTTTTACAATCCCCATTTGATGGTAAGATTCCATGCCATATCGATGCAGCACCAATACTACTCGAACCGCCATTGCTAATACTACTAACACCACCAGCAGCAGCGGAGCCACCGTTGAGTTTACATGCGGTGGAATGAACACGTTTATATCGATCTACAACTGGTAATTGAAGAAATGAAACTGGATTAGTAGCGATTCGATAATGAATCCCACTATGGGCGTTTGATAGCGCCGCTACAATCCAAGACTTAGGGCGTGCACACAACACTCCAAGCATTGACGATTTTTTCTGATGATGATAAGAAAAATCAAATCAAGAAACCATTATTATTCAAGCTGCTGCTGCTGCTGCTGCTCTCTCTTTTAAGGATCACGATTATGTTTCCAAAATAATGGAATAAATATTGACCGTTGGATTAATGAGATGATAGATCGGAGACGTGGGATTTTGATTTGGGGTATTTATTGGTGATAATTTTGACACGTATATGGGATAAAAGGTGTTTGAGATTAACAGGAAAGTATATTCATTATTTGGTTTAAATAAGGTAATGACTTTAATGACCTTTATGAGATATTCTAGGTGAGACAATAGCTAAACTTGCTCCGCAAGAATACAAGGGAGAAGTGTGTCTTTTCGGATTTACTAGTTTGTTATAGAAATTAGATGTGATTTGTCCACGTGGATGAATAATAGCTGTTACTTTTTTAGTTTTGGCTTTTGTAAAGCGGCAAGGGACCTCCCGAATTTTGTGAACCGCAAATACTTTAAATGGGATGCACGGTGCCAATTATGTTGCCATTGTGGCATATGTTTTGCAAATGTCGTCATTGCTTGTGTATGCATATGGAAATGTCGTAGCCGTCTCTATTTTCTAAATAGGTCATGTCACTACTGACTCTAAATAGATTTTATTTTCAGAATTATATGAGATAAAATAATTTTTATCACTAGATTTACTGAATTGGTAACTCAAATGAAAATTTAATCCTGGATTGTTTGATACTTCTAAAACCAAAGCTGTCGTTTGAAAACATTACAGCACAACAAACCTGTGTTTAAAGCTTTAGATAGAGTAAAAGTCAGGATATCGGAAATGGGATAGCATAATTCATGTTGGTTGATAGTTGGTTGAAAGAGAGTTTAAGTAAGATTAGTAGGAATTTTTTTTGCTCGTGCGTGTTGCTTGAATATTTTTTATCTAATTAGTTGTAGTTGGTCTAGTTATCATGAAAGTTATCAGAAAAATTTGGAAGACCTTCCATCTCATATATCTTTTATTTTTTAAAATTTTAGACACATTCAAATAATTTAGAACACTCATGCTTTAACAATGATTCATCACCTAGACCGGAAGTTTTGTCATTGACTGTATATCTGGTCGAGGAACCTCCGATTATCACATGCAAAAAATAATAATAAAAACGTTTACTTGATTAATAGGAATTTAAAATGGCCTTTGGATATTTATAATGGGCATAAAAGTATTTACAACGGTACAAGATTGCTATAGAGATTTACTGGATTTGTGATATCCGTGAAATTTGATAAACCATGTATACCAAAAATGCAGAGTTAATTTTGTAAAATGAGTATATAAGAAAATTATACAGTCGTGTGCTTTAATCTTGCTTTCTATCAATTAAGTTCAATTTTTAACCATACTTGAATTTGTTTGTATCATAATTTTGAGATTAGAGACAGTTGAAACATATTTTTAGCTTGACATTCTGTTTTCAAGTACTCCACAGGCAACGAGAACTTACAAAGAGCACACAGATATATGGAAACACGTACAAATCAACTCTTTACGGAATTCTTTGATTACCCATCCTTAAACGTGGTCCAACATGAAACAATGGAAATAAATAAATGAAGCCAAAATTAACACTGAATTTGTTTGTTTTCGAAGCTGGGTAGCTAGAAGAATATCGATGAAGATGAGGTCCAACACATGGCTCACTCGAATGTTAGTTTCCAATTTGGCAATTGTAGTAAGGTACGTGGAAATTACGCATGCAAATGCAAGATTCTGTTAAATTTTGGACCACACCGTCCAATGACGGAGCCAACTTATAATAAGGGTGTACAGTTGCTATCTCTATCCACTGGGTTTTTAAATCTAAATTTTAAAACAATTAAAAAAATTTAAGTCTAAGCTTCCAAGACTAAATTTTCAAATAATTAGGATTTTCAAGTCTAATCTTACATTCTTGTTACCCCTAGTAAAACTACTTTATTTCCCTTTAGTCTAGTTTCTGACTCTGCCGTTGACACCATCACTGTTCCTATTTTTATAGCCTTTACGCTTCTATTAGTACTACTCCAAAGAGGGTAGCTTTAACCTCAATGGTTTATAAGCTCCCTGAAGCTTTTGGATTGCGTGAGACCTTAGGTTCACTTTTGTTCATGGACGATGGTCAGTTCTGTAAAACAAAACAAAAGTTAATTGTTCTGTTTTGAACACAATACAAAAAAGAATAAAAGTGAGTACATTGTTTTTCAAGTTTGATTTAGTTCTTTGTACATGTTCCAGTGGTCTGTCTTCCTACTGATTTAATTTTAATTATTTAGAAAGATATGTTTGGTTTCCTCTAATATTTCAAAAATATGAGACATGCACAGGCCATCCTTACCGAAAACAAAATCAAATTCGGATTGGTTTGGTTTTTGCTCAAAATATCATTGAATTACTACTTTTTTTTTTTTATCTTTATGCTATTTACTGTTGCTGGGTTTGATTTTCAGTTGTTGTGTGTATATATACAACAAGAGCACGTAAAAAGAGATGCAATTACCCCAATTCATGAGATATTAAACTTTAATACAAGGTGTTTATGCCAAAAAAAAAATTCGACTAAACAACCAATCAAATTCTCACATATCAATTAAAAGTTGAAATTGAGTAACAGCCAAACATCTTTGTATTGATTTTATAAAATCATTTATGTACGATACATAAAATCTTTTCTGTACGATGCATATGATCACCCAAATTTAACATTTTTGATCTATGATCTTTACATATTGTTTAATTAAATACAAAAATCCTTCCTTAATATAATTACTTCTCCTAGATTCATACCTAGAAATTTCTTCTCTTTCTTTCTAAGGTTTTTCTTCCTATTTTTTCCCGACCCCCACTTTGTTGTCTGACTTCTTCTATTTATAGATTTATTTACTGGGTCCCTCTTTGTGCAGCGTGTCATTTTCTCCAGTCTGGTCATCGTTCCTTGATCGATTCTTCTTTGGGTCGATGCCCTCGTGTCATTTTATCCAGTCTTGTCGTCATTCATGGACTGCCTCTTCTTTGGTTCGATTCATTTTATCTCGATGTACCCATCGTTCTTGTATTTCCTCTTTTATCTGGTGCGATCACTAGTTGACAGATCACTCTTAACTTCTTCTTGGTTCGATGCTTTATATATTTAACACCTGTCTTCCTATCTTTATAGACTTCTGTTATCTCGATCATTAAAATAATTCGAGTAATTATTACTTTTACTTTCTCGATTATCAAGATAATAGAGTAATCATTATTTTTACTTTCTCGATCTGTCATCATTTAATGCTGTTTGTTTTATTCGATGTAATCCAGCTTTCCCGATCATATGTGTCCTTCATGCAATTTATTGTTCAGAGGCTTCGTGTCTTTTCGATATTTGATATCTTTAATATTGTTTGTGTGATTCTCGCTCTTTTTTATTTGGTTGCTTCCTATCTCGATCTTCTTCCACGTGTCATGCTTCTTTTATTTACTAACAATTTGCCCCCTTCTTCTCTTTTTTTACAAAATCATCTAGCGGTTGATCCAAGATTTTGAAAAATGGAGAAGAACTTATTTTAACTTTTTTCAGTTTCTTTTTCGCACGTTATCCGAGTTTTTCGCTGGCATTAATTGTATTAGCACGTTAATGATTTTTCCGGCTCTGCATTTATTGTTTCTATGCATATGATTGTGTCAGTTACACTTTTTTCGATAGAATCAAATCTTTACCGATTATTTCCTTTTCCCATTTTGTGGTGGTTTCAATTCTCTCCTTTAAATACCCTGCAACTTTTTACTGTCTTCTCATAGTTATTGCGCTTTGTCTTCCTTAAACTTTTCAAATTTCTCCATTATTCAGGAGTTCTTTCCTCATCAATTGATTTCTTCTTTACTGTGGTCTGACTGTTGTTCACTTCTTTTCTTCATGTAAGTAATTTTTTCTTGACTTATGCTTTCTTTTCATGATTGAAATGATGGTTATCTTTTACACTGTAATTATTTCTAAGTAATTTCTTCTTATGCTAACTTTCTCTTTCTTATGCTTCTTTTCCTTCAGATTTTACATCATGCCTCATAGAAAGTCTGATGCTTCTGGTAATCAAGGTGAGAGCAGAAGATCGAGTAGGTCTACTACTTCGAGATACGCCGTCTCTCGTCATGATCCATCCTCTGGTATTCCCACCCCTGCTGCACTTCGCACTGTACGTAATTCGACTCCTGATATTTCTAATCCTGCCCCCAAGAGTAAACGGGCATTATCTATTTATAGCTATCGGTCCATGGATATCGAAGAATTCAAGAGAAAACATAATCTTCAAGGATTTAAAGTTTCCTTCTTAGATAATAATTCTGATATGTTGACCTATGATTCAATGAGAAATTTTCATGCTTTAGAGGCTGGCCTTCGTCTTCCTTTGTATGAAAAGAATAATCCCTTCCAATTCATAGTTCTTGCTACTCGTAATAGAGCTCCTCATACTCAACCTCGATCCATCACTCAATATAATGGTAATTGGTGGCGAATTCTCGATGAATGTATTCTTCGCAGTGAGGGTCGCACCCGTCTTACATGCTACACTCCCGATCCTTCTGAACGTGCTCACTATACACCTGAGAATTTTCAGAATACTTATGGTGATGGTATTACTATTAAAAACTTTGTAAAATGGAGTGTTAGTCCTGTTCGCAAATGCTCCCAAGGATTTCCCTTACTTCGAGAGGTCACGACCCTAGAATTAAGATAGCTCCATATACCAAAGTTGATTTTCCTTCAAATGAAAGAATCCGTCGGGAACACGATTACAGATGGTATCGTACCCCTATTTTGATTGAAGGTCCTTGGGTATATGGTGACATCCCCCATAATGAAATCAACATCTTCGAAACTGTTTCCCGAATTATTGTCCATGGAGATTAAACTTTGATGACTATAGATTTGAATACAAGGTTCGAATTTTTCATTTCATATTTCATTCTTTTAGATATACTGTATCGATCTTTAATATCTTCTTATAATGTTTGAACTTTTTTGGTTTCAGGTCGATCCTTCTTTTGATATTGAAGTTCCTCTTCCTTCATCTGAGCGCAATATTCAGATTGTCGAGGGTAGACAAAGGGTCGAGCCCACAGTTGAGGTAAGGGAAAACGAAATTAGTCCTTGCAGCAGAGAAAAAGCAGAAAAAGTCCAGAACTCTTGTGCTTTCCACTGAGGTTATCAGAGGGATAACTTCAAATTTAAACAGTGGAGAAGGAAGTTCTGTTGTTGCTTTACCATTGGATCAGTCCGATCCTATCGATGTTATTCCCGTTTCTTCGATCCCAGCCGAAATTGGGGTATCATAACACTCTGATCTCATTGTTGTACCTCCTTCTGGTACTTCAATCGATTTTTATAATATTATTTCTCCATTGCCTTTTGATTTTGTGCTTGATACTCCCGTACCTGATAATGGTACATTAGGAGTTTTTTCTGGTTTTCCTCAAGAAGGGGGAGATGATGTTGTTATTGATGAAGATATTGTTGATATAGTGAATGAAGTAACTCATGTTGACGAAGAAAATTCGTTGGAAAAGAATAATGCTGATGTAAATCCGACCGGTGATGTAGAAAATGTGAATGTTAAAACCAATGCCACTCTTGTTGAAGAATCGAATGATATTGATCGTTCTGAAAAAGAAACTTCTCCTCCTTCTGGTACGACCGCTCTTAATGTTTCGATCCCTACTGAAGTCGAGGGTACTACTGGAGTTTCTTCGGAACCGATCGTACCTACCGAGACTTTGGTTCGATCTTCTCCTGTTGCTGTTGTGGTCGATACTGAAATACCAAGTGCCGATCCTTTCATTCTACAGTCTCTCTCTAATCAAATTGCCAGTGTCAGAACTGATGAAGGTCTTAATTTAATCGGTGATGAAGAAGAGGCTTACAAGTGGTTTCTTTCTCGGGGTCTTTTAAATATTTCATCAAATCCTGATATTGTTAAGTCTGATTCTTGTTTCATGTCTCGATTTCGTGATTCACTTAGTGCGATCCCTATAGATGAAGCTCAGGATGCGTGGTCTAAGAACGATATTCTTGAGCAAACATTTCCTGTGAATCCTCCTTCTTCCTTTACTGAAGTTTTAGCTGTTGCTGAAAGTTCGTCATATTCACTTCCACAACAAGCTTTGGCTCAACTCCAGTATGGTAATGATTGTTTATTTAGCGGTTATAAATTCTATAAGGCTCGAGCCACCATGTTGGGGTTACTGTTTAAGAACGAGTCAGTAAAAATGAAGGGAAGAAATGATACATTACAACAAGCAAATGATGAGTTGAAGCAGCAAAATAATCTTCTTCAACAACAACTACAACAATTCCAACAGCTTCAACAACAACATCAGCAACAACAGGAACAACTCCAGACTATCGAGGTTCTTCAGAATCAAAATCAAGGTTTATTTTTCATTCCTCTTCATTTATTATTCTATTTTATTAATCTATATGGAAAATTTAAATTTTATCCTGGGTCCAGTGGAAAACTTGGAAACCTTATTTAGGTACGATCGTAGAATGGTACAATTGAATAATCATGCAAAGGAAATCTACAAAGAGATAAATGTGGTTAGAGAAAAACTAACTCAATTGAACGATAGTTTTGATTTAGCCACTTGGAGGCGTAATAAAGCTGAGTCAAAATACAAAGAAGTTGTAAAATTGTTTACTCTGAAAGAAATAGAGTTTAAATCTGTTGTTAGAGGTACTTTTTTGGTATACCTGATCTTTTGGTTTATTATACCATAAAATTTATCTAATATTTTCTTGTATTTTCAGAACTGGAGAGAAAACTTAATGAAGTTAAAGATCGAGCAACTCAAGCAGAAACTGATCTTAATACAATGAATGATACAGTGAAAAACATCATTGAAGAGTTAAAGACTTCTGAAAACAATGTGTCTCTTGGTGCAACAAAAGTTCGGAGTTTACAGGCTCAATTGTCTGTTGAGCTTTCCAAGATTGCAGCTCGTGAACAAGAAATTGTATCATTGACCACAGAATTGAATGAAGAAAAAGATCAAAGATCACGTTTTGTTGCTCAAATAGAAAAGATCAACAAAAGATCGAAGAGCTTCAAAAAGAAATCAACTTTGGGCGCGACTTTGTTCATTGGGTTCGACAGGATGCTAAAGCAAAAATTGCGAAATCCTTAAATACTGCTTTAGATCGTGCACAATACGATCCTTCAGTGCTCAGTAAACGCGCTTCTGTGCCTGTAGTTCCCCCTCCACCATCGCGACCCAGTCTTCCCGATGCTTGATTATGTTCTTTATAATTTCATCTATTGTTTGCTTCACCATCTTGTACTTTG
Source organism: Papaver californicum (assembly GCA_023531435.1). Lineage (NCBI taxonomy): Eukaryota > Viridiplantae > Streptophyta > Magnoliopsida > Ranunculales > Papaveraceae > Papaver > Papaver californicum. Next base: position 506,280 of record JAJJMC010024318.1, read on the forward strand.
TCTGTCTTTCAATAATTTTCTTTTGTAATCTTTTGATACGTTTTTTCAACGTTGTTCCCTGCACAAGAGAATTTGATTAAGTAATCTTTTTGGCTATCATATGACTTTCCGAGTGCCATGAATTGAAGTACTTTTTACCTCAAATCATGTTGTTCGAGATCCCATACATACGAAACAAAACCCGAGCCAGGGGTAAGATATAGGGTTGGTCCCGAACTGTACTTTGAAAATTGATAAACCAATAATAAGGAACTCCTTCTTTATAAGAATCTCGTTGTTAGTGAAATTCTTTAAGGATGTTTACCTTTTGTGTATCATTGTGTCGTCAATCGCAACGCAATCCAGAATATGATGTTCCTGGAATAATTTTGAGCGCTCAAAGTATTATGAAATTCCGGGATTAATGGAATTTTGATCAATGATCATAGTATTTTCCAAGATATGATGTTCCTGGATTCAAAGTATATGATATTCCGGGATTAATGGAATTCTGATTAATAATTACAGTATTTTCCAAGATACGATGTTCCTGGAGTGATTAAATTATAAAAGAAATTACTGAATTAGTTGGCTATGTACCTGCCTTTTGTGTTAACATTGCATTGTTATTCACAGATAGTAAAGCTTTAAGTATTGTGCATTCCATGGATGCTGTAAAACTTCTCCTTGCATATTCTGGAGATAGTACGATCCTTGTCCTGCTGACGCTTGAATTATGTATGGACCATCCCATGTTGGTGCAAATTTTCCTGCATTTTTATCTCTTTGGTATTCCGTTATTTGTCGTAGGACATATTGGCCTTGGACAAAGTTTCGTGATTTTACACGTTTATGGTATTCTCGAGCTAATCCCCTTTGATAATTTTCCATCTTCTGGAGTGCTACCTCTCTTTTTTCTTCCAAGTCATCCAATTTTTGTAACATAAGATCTGAATTAAGATTTTTCTCCCATGCTTCTGTTCTAGTTGTAGGTAAAATAACCTCTGTTGGTATTACTGCTTCCGTTCCATAAGTGAGAAGATAAGGTGATTCTCCAGTTGAAGTTTTTCTTGTGGTTCTATATGCCCATAATGTATTATGTAACTGTTCGCACCACTTTTTATAATACCCATCCAATGTTTTCTTCAGATTTGTTGCGATCGTTTTATTTGTGGATTCTGCTTGCCCATTGCTTTGTGAGTAGAAAGGTGTAGATTTATGCTTTTGAATATTATATTTTCAAATAACATATCGATATTCTTTCCTTGGAATTGTCTTCCATTATCAGAAACTATTGCTGCGGGAATCCCAAACCTACAAATGATATTCTCGAATAGAAATGTAAAAACATCAGTGTCTCTGATTCGTGCTAATGCTTTCGCTTCTACCCACTTGGTGAAATAATCGGTAGCCACATTTAAATATTTTCTTTTCTTTGTTCCTTCAACTAATGGTCCAACTATATCAACTCCCCATTTTGCAAATGGCCATGGACTAAGTATTGAATTTAATTCTGTAGCTGGTGCCTTAATTTTCTTACCAAATCGCTGACACTCTTCGCACCTTCGAACCATTTTTTCCGAATCTTTTTGCATAGAAATCCAGTAATAACCCTGTATTTTGGCTTTTAATGCTAACGATCGTCTTCCGCTGTGATTTCCTGCATCCCCATAATGTATTTCTTTAAGAATTCGCAATCCTTCTTTTTGGGATAAACATCGAAATAACGGTCCAAGGAAAGAATTTCGATAAAGAATTCCATCCCGAAGTTGGTAGCTGTTTGACTTGAGTTGAATTTTCCTTGCTTCTTTAGAATCTGTTGGTAACACTTTATTTTGCAAATATTGATGTATCGGGACTCTCCAATCTGGTTCGTTTGGTTGGTCATCTTCTTGTTGCGATGTAAGTGGGGTATTACGTATTGCTGGGTCATTAATTTCTTCCATCGCACTATCCTCTTCAGTATTATTTAATGTTTGTGCTCTTATGGATGGCTCATATATTCTCCCAATTTTTACTGCTTTAGCGGTTGGATCATTTATCATAGATGAAACATACACAAGTGCGTCAGCATGTCGATTCTTTTCTCGGGACAAATGTCGAAAAACAATGTTTGGAATACGATTTGTTAAATTCTGCACAAGGTTTTTATACCTTTCCAAATCTTCATCAATCGTTTGATATTTTAGCTCGATCTGTCTAATTACCAACTGCGAGTCACTTGTAAGTCTAACATCACTTATTCCTAATTCAATAACGAGTTTGAGAGCATGGACCACTGCTTCATATTCTACTATGTTATTCGTATGCTCTTCGAACTCAAGACGAAATGAATGCACCATACGTTCTCCCCTTGGTGCTGTAATCACGATACCTATTCCTGCTCCTTCTTTATTTCGCGACCCATCAACAAAAACTTCCCATCGCCGTGAACTATTTGAATCCAAAATATCTAATGGTTCTTCTTCTTCACACCCTGGCAGTCCTTGAATTTCGTATTCTTCCTCAATTGGAAAATCTGCCAAAAAATCAGCTAGAATTTGAGATTTCTGCGCAGTTTGTATTTCATAAACAATGTTGTATTGTTCCAGCTGAGCATTCCATTTTGCTATTCTTCCTACTTTTCCTGTATTCTTTAAAACTGACTCCAATGGTGCTTTTGTTAATATACGAACATAATGAGTAAGAAAATAAGTGCGTAACTTCTGAGTAGCAAATACTACTGACAAAATTAGCTGTTCAATCTTGGTATAATTTCTTTCTGCTGAATTCAGAGTCTTGCTGATGTAATATATTGGTTTTTCAATCTTCTCATTCGTTCGCACCATTACCCCACTGATTGCATTTTCTGTTGCCGCTATGTATAAAGTTAATATTTCTTCTGGCTCTGGTTTTTGCAATGCTGGCAACGTGGCGAGATGTAATTTTATACTTTGAAATGCTTGTTCACAACGATCGTTCCATTCAAATTTATTTTTCTTCTTAAGTACATCAAAAAAGGGCTTGCATCGTTCTGATGATCTCGCAATGAATCTACTCAATGCAGCCAAACACCCATTTAACTTTTGTACACTTTTTATACTGTTTGGTGATGGCATATCTGTTATTGCTTGTATTTTTGCTGGATCAACTTGTATTCCATCTTTCGTCAACAAATATCCCAAAAATCATCCTGAAGTAACACCAAAAATACATTTCTCTGGATTTATTTTCATTTTATATTTTCGTAATGCACCAAAAATTTCAGCCAAGTTCTGTAAATGATCATCAGATAATTTACTTTTTACTAGCATGTCATCCACATAAACTTCCAAAGTTTTACCGATCCATGGTTTGAATATCGCGTCCACTAAACGTTGATATGTTGCTCCTGCATTTCGTAACCCAAATGGCATTCTGGTGTAACAATACAATCCCCGTGGAGTAAAGAACGATGTGTGTTCCTGATCTGCTTCTGCTAATGCTATCTGATTGTATCCAGATTGTCCATCCATAAATGATAACATCTCATGTCCTTCAACGGCATCTACTAATTGGTCGATGTTTGGGAGCGGATAACTATCTTTTGGACATGCTTTGTTTAAATTAGTAAAATCTATACAAATTCTTACTCCACCGTTCTTTTTCGGGACAATCACCATATTAGAAATCCATGTGGGGTATCGTACTTCCCGAATGAATCTTGCACTTAAAAGTTTAGTTAATTCTTTTTCCACTGGTTCATGGTATTCTGGTACGACCTTTCGTATTCGTTGGCGAAAGGGAATTGCATCATGACGTATTTTTAATTCGTGTTGTACGATATTAGGATCGATCCCCGTCATATCTTCCATTCTCCAAGCGAATACATCTACAAATTCACAAAGCAACTTAACTAACTGTTGTTCCAAATCTGCTTTTATTAAAATCCCAATTCGTACTTGTTTGGGCAATTCTGTAGTGCCAATATTTATGACTTTTGTTTCCTCTACTGGAGTGAAGACTGGTTTTTGAATCCCAATTGGAGTTTGGGTTCCCTTTAATTGCTACATCGTCCCTTTATGATGTTGGTCTACCAGATTTTCTTGACTCTGACTGCTCTCTCCTTTTTCATTTATCGTTTTATTTTTTGCATGCTTTTCTAAATATTGACTTATTTCTTCCTCCTTTGCTTTAACTCTTCGTTCTTTTTTCTTTTTATGTTGTAGATGCTCCCGTTCCTCATTCATTCTTGTTTCTGCCATTATACAAAACTTAGCATCTTCTTGATCACCCTTTATCTCCATCTCTCCTTGCGGTGTTGGAAATCGCAAATATTGATGATATGTTGATACCACTCCTTTCAATTGGTGAAACCCATCGTCTTCCAATTATAGCATTGTATGGTGATGGTGCATCCACAACATTAAATCTTGTCAAAATGTTGATCGGTCCAGCTGAAACTTCAAGATCAATGTCTCCCTTTGGCTTGGAAGATATTCCATTAAACCCATAAATAATGTATCGTGAGAAGATCAACTGATCTTCTTTAAAACCCATTTTACAAAATGTACTATAGAACATCACATTTAATGAACTGCCCCCATCCAAAAGTATTTTCTTTACATTCCAGCCTGATATCAATAATGTTAACACAAGAGGGTTATTATGCATTTCAATTTCTTGGTTTACTTCTTGTGCAGAAAATGTCAATGGATGTGCCATCCAATCTTCCCATAATTCTGCTTGCCTTCCTTGAACTTTAAAGACTTCATGGTTCCGAATTCTCTTGCACAATTTTTTATTGATTGCGACATTCAAATCTGTATTATTCTTTTCGGCATATGATATCATATTAATTGTTTGTTCATTATATGGAATGCGTATTGCCTTGCTTTCATCATGTTTCTTTGTTGGTTCAACTTTCTGAACAAATTCCTTTAACTCTCCAGCATCGACCATTCTTTGTACTAATGCTATAAAATTTCTACAGTTGTTTGTTGTATTCCCTTTATAGCTATGATACTCACAATAGTCTTTTGAATGTTGTGTAAACTCTGGTTGATTTCCCTTTGTTATTGGCCATTGAAAATTTGGCCGATTCTTCAAAATGTTGAATAATCTGAAATATGAAACATTAAGCTTGGTGAACGTTCTTTCTCGAAATTGGTGAGCAAAATTTTTACCATACCCTTGTCGAGGATGTTTTAATTCTCTTGATTCGAATTTTGGAAGAAATTTCCTTTTCTGATCAGGCGATTCCTCAACTGAATTTGTTCTCCTTGTGTTTCCTTGGCTTCTTGGATTAATTCTCGATCCTTGCTCTTGTATGTCTTGGAGCCTTGCACATGTTTCTATTATTTCTCTTAACTGGCCTTCAGTTTTTGGATTATTTCGGTGAATTTCAACAAAAAGCTGGCTTTTCCGATCAACAATCCCCTATTTGTAATGGTTTATAGCTGTTATTGGGTCTAATTCACCTATTGCTTGACATATCGCGTGCCATCTGACTGTATATGATCGGATCGATTCTTCTGGCCAAGATGTTAATGAATAAAGTTTGTCCTCCCCTGAATCAACTGGTTTATTATACATGTATGCTTCAAGAAACTTCCTCACCAACTGTGCGTAATTATGGATGGAATTTTCCGGTAATCTATCGTACCACAACAATGCCGTCCCTGTTAAACTGGATGGAAAACATCTGCACATGATTGCTTCATGATCGTCCCACCGGGTCATCACTCGATTATAATACTTTAAATGTGATGTTGGATCCTTGGTTCCATCGTAACACTCGAATACTGGAATATTATATTCTCTTGGTAATGATACACATGTCAAATGTTGTGCTAACGGAGTTCGCTTTGCTTCTTTCAATACCTCTTCTATTCTTCCCCCCTCTTTATTTTTTAATCCTTTAATTTCTTCTTTCATTTGTTCCATCGTTTCCAAACATGTTTCCCATTGGGTTCGTTGAATCTCTTTTTCTTGTTGCCTTCTTACTCGAGATGTCGATCCTACTAACACCATTCTTTGATCTGGATTCCGTTGTTCACTTCTTGATATTTGTCTACTTGACATTACCTCCTGATTCCGTATTTTTGTCACAGCTGGTCTTTGCTCTCTCTGAATTACATCTTTTAAAACTTGATTTTCGGTTGCTAGTAATTCAATTCGACGGTTGCTTGCTATTTGCTCCTTTCTCATTTCATTTATTTCTTCTAATAAATCATGTATTTGCTGTATTTTTCTTTGAGAACTCTCATGATATGAAGAGAAATTCTGAACCACTGTATTTGGTGTTAATTCTTGATTTGGGGTATGATTTCCCTCGTTACTTTGTTGTTTTCCTGATTCTCTTCCTTCCTCTCGTCTATTCTCCCAGTCTTCATTATCATTTTGGTTCCCAGAATTAGCGTCTTGAGACATATTTTTCAGATCCTGTTGTTTCTTAACTATTTTTCGCCTTGCTGATTGCTTTCCTTGCTTGATATCTAGAAATTTCTCAGAAAGTCAGTCAAATGAACTCTTACACAGCAAAGTCATAAGAGATCCTATTTATTACTTTAACTGTAAATTCTTCCTATCACGAATCTGATTTTTTCCCAATTCATAAAATCCTTTGTTTCATATTCTTATCTATCTTTTCAAACATTTTTCATGTCAATAAAACATGCTTATGTAAATAACTTTTCACTTTCCGTATCTTGCAAAATTGAATTTTTCCAATCTTTTCTTTTAAATTTTTTCAACCATATCCGTTCTTTTCTTAATAAAAATGTTTCTTTTTTGGACGATTTAGTTTTGAAATTAAAACCTTTTTTCCTTCATCAGGTAGGATAAATCCTTTAATCGTCCCTGTTTCTAGCGCCAAATTGTTTATGCCAAAAAATCTTTTCGACTAAACAACCAATCAAATTCTCACATATCAATTAAAAGTTGAAATTGAGTAACAGCCAAACATCTTTGTATTGATTTTATAAAATCATTTCTGTACGATACATAAAATCTTTTCTGTACGATGCATATGATCACTCAAATTTAACATTTTTGATCTATGATCTTTACATATTGTTTAATTAAATACAAAAATCCTTCCTTAATATAATTACTTCTCCTAGATTCATACCTAGAAATTTCTTCTCTTTCTTTCTAAGGTTTTTCTTCCTATTTTTTCCCGACCCCCACTTTGTTGTTTGACTTCTTCTATTTATAGATTTATTTACTGGGTCCCTCTTTGTGCAGCGTGTCATTTTCTCCAGTCTGGTCATCGTTCCTTGATCGATTCTTCTTTGGGTCGATGCCCTCGTGTCATTTTATCCAGTCTTGTCGTCATTCATGGACTGCCTCTTCTTTGGTTCGATTCATTTTATCTCGATGTACCCATCGTTCTTGTATTTCCTCTTTTATCTGGTGCGATCACTAGTTGACAGATCACTCTTAACTGCTTCTTGGTTCGATGCTTTATATATTTAACACCTGTCTTCCTATCTTTATAGACTTTTGTTATCTCGATCATTAAAATAATTCGAGTAATTATTACTTTTACTTTCTCGATTATCAAGATAATAGAGTAATCATTATTTTACTTTCTCGATCTGACATCATTTAATGCTGTTTGTTTTATTCGATGTAATCCAGCTTTCCCGATCATATGTGTCCTTCATGCAATTTATTGTTCAGAGGCTTCGTGTCTTTTCGATATTTGATATCTTTAATATTGTTTGTGTGATTCTCGCTCTTTTTTATTTGGTTGCTTCCTATCTCGATCTTCTTCCACGTGTCATGCTTCTTTTATTTACTAACACAAGGTACACAAAGAATACATATCGGTTAGTATACAAGCTTTACCTAACATTTACATGAGCTACCACTTTTTATGAGCCAAAGACGTGTAAAACTTATGCTACAACACGATCAATTTCTCAAATTCTAATTTAGGTAAATTAATGATGTGTTAGCATAATTGTTAAATTCGATAACAGTGGGTTTTATGGTATTAACAACAATAAATAAAAATATGGATTATTCTCTTTTGTAAATGAAAGAATAACCACGAAGATGTAGAACATTTCAGGTGGGTAGTGTAGTATAAATCTTAATCATTTAGAAAGATATGTTTGGTTTCCTCTAATATTTCAAAAATATGAGACATGAACAGGCCATCCTTGCCGAAAACAAAATCAAAGTCAGTTTGGTTTTTGCTCAAAATATATCATTGAATTGCTACTCTAACAAAATCAAATTCGGTTTGGTTTTTGCTCAAAATATATCATTGAATTGCTACTCTTTTTATCCTTATGCTATTTACTGCTGTTGGGTTTGATTTTCAGTTGCTGCGTTTATGTGTGTATATACAACAAAAGTATGTAAAAAGAGATACAACTACTCAATTCATGAGATATTAAACTTTAAATACACGGTTACGATACACATAGCATACATATCCGGGAGTATACAAGCTTTACCTAACATTAACATGAGTTACCACTTTTTATGAGCAAGGACTGTAAAACTTATGCTACAACACGATCAATTACTCAAATTCTAATTCAGGTAAATTTATGATGTGTTAGCATAATTATTACTAATTTGATAACGGTGGGCTTTATGGTATTAACAAAAATAAATAAAAATATGGATCATCCTATTTTGTAAATGAAAGAATAACTACGAAGATGTACAACATCTCAGGTGGGTAGTGTAGTATAAATCTTCCTCGTTTGAAGATAAAAATCTCAATATTTTTTTTTTATTATTTATTTTTGATCAGCAAAGGTAAAAATTATATTGAAGAATCTTACTAGAAATAAGCAAAAGAATACAATCCAAAGGGCTTGCCAAGGGAGTTAAGTAGAGTTACAAAGCAGTCCACAACAGGCAAAGGAGAAACAACCATAAAACAATTTAAATGAAAAATTGATTCCAGTTAGCTTGAATCTGATCATAGTGAGTACCCTGAATGGTGTAGGGAATTAGTTTCTCAACCTATAGTCGTCAAAGATAGTGGGAGTGATCTTCATCCTAGTGGTAGTATACCACTAGAGCTCCAAGACCTTGAACCGCACAGAAGTAAGCATCAAAAAGTACCTCGTTGTCATTTGAGATTGAAGGGGGAATATTAATTTGTGCTGCGAGTATTGAGGATAAACCTACTTCTTACAAAGAAGCGTGTTCCTCACCTGCAAGCGACAAATGGATTGGGGTATACATAATGAAATAAAATCAATGGAAGACAATGGAGTTTGGGATTATGTTGACCTTCCGCCTGGGCGAAAAACTATTGGAAACAAATGGGTCTTTAAAATTAAACGCAAGGCAGATGAATTCAATTGAAAAATACAAGGATCACATATTAGCGAAGGGATATACCCAACATGAAGGTATATACTATGTGGAAACTTTTTCCCCTGTAGTGAGGTTCGCCTCAGTTCGCCTCATGCTTGCTATAGTTGCACATTTAGATTTATAACTACACCAAATGGATGTTAAAAATGTATTTCTCAATGGAGAACTAGACGAAAAGATTTACATTCTCAACAAATGGGTTTTAAGGTCAAGGGACAAGAGCGTAAAGTTTGACGTCTCAAAAGTTCTATTTATGGCCTTAAACAAGTGTCTAGACAATGGTATATGCGTTTCCATCAGTCTATCACCTCTGATGGTTATGAGATGATTGAGGAAGACCATTGTGTGTACATTAAACGATCCAAGGAAAATATTCTTATCATATCGATGATATTTTATTAGCTGGTAATGATCTCGAAGGTATTGTCGCCACTAAAAAGTAAATGTCCTCTAATTTTGAAATGACGGACATGGGTGAAGCACTAGGTGTTAAGATCACACGGGATCGCTCAAGAAAGATTCTTAGTTTGTCTCAAGAGACTTACATAAAGAAGATTCTTGAACGTTTTCGAAATGTACAATTGTAAACCCATTGACACTCTTATGGATAAAACATTAGTCCTAAGTAAAGATCAATGCCCAAAGAATGAAGAAGAAAAGAATTATATGTCCAAAGTACCTTATGCTTTTGCGGTTGGGAGTCTAATGTACGTTATGTTGTGTATTAGACTTGACATAAATTTCGCAATGGGTATGGTAAGTCGTTACCAGAGTAACCCTGTACCGGATCACGGAAAACGGTCAAAAGGATATTTCAATATCTTAAGGGGACTTTTGATCTTCCTCTCTGTTACCATGGTGAAGATATTAGACTTAAGGGATTTAGCGATACCGATTGGGGCAACGACAAAGATGAGTGTAAGTCTACTTCAGGATATATTTTTAAACTTAGAGGTGGTGCAGTCACTTGGTGTAGTAAGAAGCAAAATTGCATTTCTCTATCTACTATGGAAGCAGAGTATATTGCACTTGCGACAGCTGTCTAGTTAAAAAGATTTCTTAAGAGTCTTGATATCTCTGAAAATACAAAGGAGCAGATGTTGCTTCATAATGATAGCACATCAGCTCTTGCATTTGTGAAGGATCCCAAATACCATGGAAAAACCAAACATATTGGTAAGCGATTCCATTTCATACGTGATATAGTTGCACAAAGAAAGTTTTTTCTTAGACATATCTCCACGAATAAGATGTTGGTTGATCCTTTGACCAAGCCAATGCCGAGAGTTGTTTTCCAATCTCATGTAGAGAACATGGGATTGAGTAGGATTTGATATGTAGAACATTTGATTTATGTTTGATGACATTATTATTATTTTTGAATGAATGAGTATTATTATTTTCTTGATCAAATGTGTTTTATAGAATTCATATATACTTTTAAGTATACATCTTCATTGAAGTTATCTACAGGAAAGAATCGGCCTACTCACAAGTGATTCGCCTTGGCGCTTGGTATAGCGAGCAAGATGAGACAAAAGAATTTATTTATTTTTTCGGAATATATGTTTCGAAAATGACCTATTTTTGTAACAGTCTTTTGATTCTTTTCTAAACTTTATAAGTCGTCTTAGTATGTCTAAGATGAGATCTGAAAGAGATCAATCATTAAGTTTGACCACCACTTAATGAAGCATGTTATAAAGCCAGATGTGATCTTCTGAACAATCGCTATGAGAGTAATTGGGTTAGAAATTCAGGTTAAGCGCTTTGTAGCGACGAGACTAAGATCTGTGTGGCGTAATTTTTTTAAAATGTAGGACATCCTCATTTGAGTGGGAGAAACACCATAGCATAAACATATTGTATGTGCTTAGTCGACCGTATTTGAGAGCAATGAATAGTTCCCTGCTTTATTGTTGTGTGATCCACTGGATTAACATCTAACTATTTTACCCCTTTGACTTGGGTTTATATCATAAATATGATACTTAATGATGCTACTTTAGCATGTTTTCTAATACGATGTAAATTTACGTAATATGATACATGCCTAGGAAAGTTATTAAGTTGAATTGGACTGATATGAATTTCTTGAAAGACAATTTGGTGATATACCATGAATTGTGATTCATTGCTGGCTAGAATTTTCGTCTATCAAAAATCATGAATACAATTTCTATGTGTGGGTGCAATGATGCTTCTTAAAGGGATTAAGAGTATTGCATCAGGTGTAGTCAAATTATCTGAGGTAAAAACGAGAAATTAGTAAGTGATGTACTTTGGTTAGTTTGATGAAAACTTAATCATTGTATTCCTTACAATTGTGTAATGCTCGTGAGGTCGCATACCCTATATCCAGTATGAAGAGTTTGGTAATGTGACCCGGAGAGTATTATAGCATATGCGTGCAAGTGGGAGATGTTAGTATTTGGTCGGTTGGTGGGTCAAGTTAGGTATCTTGATCCATGACCAAATCTACTTATATGCCCACATATGTTTGGGATAACTACCTCCACTTCCACCACTTCCCCGAGTAGTTATAAAGATAACTACCTTCACTTCCTCTACTTCCCAAAACCATACATATAAGAGTTTAAGTAATTCTTATTGAGGTTATCAGAATTGCAAACAAGGTTTTCAACAAAAAAAAAACTACTCTCTATTCCATTACTTCTCTAGGGAGATTACAGTGTGAACAAGTAGTATAATCTCTAGTAGATTATATTCAAGGTTTCACAGTAATTGAAGAGCGAGGAAGGACTTCTCAAAGAGGCTCGTAACAACAATCAATCGATCATGAGGATTTCGGATTTTCCGTAGGTAAGTAACCTACCCGAATCCATTGTTTTGAATCATGATTTTCTAACAGCATGTATAGAAGATCTAAAGAATTTAAGCTTCATCAATTTGGGACACTATATATTTTTCTTTTATCTATACTCTAAGCAATCTGACAGTCCGAATTGAGTTGTTAGTACAAGTAACATTTAGGGGTTAATATTGAGGTCATCGACTGATGACAAGTGAAACCAGTTTAGAAAATTAGTTAACCAGCCGTAGTGGGATCAATTTTCATCTATGTCAACATGGATGAACATAGACTTAACAAGAGAACCTAAAAAATTCGCAAGAGTAAACTAATAAGTGACAAGCAATCAGTATAGTAAATAAGGAATAAGAATTTTACAAGCATGAACAAAAAAAATATACAAATTATAACACCTGAGTCAATATTTTCAGAACCATTCGTTCCTAAGATAGAAGGATCAAGATCAACCAGTGTCCCTAACTAGCTTTGCGTGCAAATCAACATATAACCTGTCCAAGCAATAATGAACTTCGAAATGAATCAATAATGCACCTTCCAATACTAAAGACATTCTGATCACTACACCATTTGGTGTGATTTGTAACTCAAATAAAGAGTTACAAC